>JAVYIG010002050.1:0-275954 GCA_035222895.1 Strongylocentrotus droebachiensis | reverse complement strand
GGGCCATGCATTATGGTTCAAGGCATGCCCACATAGAAGATTTTGCGTACACGTGACCAGGTATTTATTTTGCCTTACGCGTAATTTGGGTAATGACCGGTCATTATCCAATTCTAATGACCGGTCATTAGTAAAATCATGTTATAAAACATCATTTTACATAACAAATAAAACATAATCATATAAAACAAACAATACACAGCATTTTGTTCGGGCATTAGTAAAATTACCCACACTCGGTACCTTGAAAACAGTCCAAACACCCTCGGCTACCGCCTGTTTCAAAGGTACCTTGTGTGGGGAATTCTTACTAAGGCCCTCACTGCTGTGTATTATTGTAGTCTAATGGAACATGGTTGCTACTCCGAATTTCACGCCGAGTAGCAACCATGCATGTTCCATTAGTCTGCCTTATTCAATATATATATATATATTTATATATACGAGAAAGAGAGAGAGAGAGAGAAAGAGAGAGGGAGAGAGAGGGAGGGAGGGAGAAAAGAGAGGGATATATGTGTGTGTGTGTGTGTGCGTGTGTATAGGCCTATTATATATCTCTCTATATGTTTATATATACAGAGTGTGTCAGAAAAAATCCGCCAATACGCACCAAGACCGAGGACAGCGGCCACTCAACTTTTCGTACGAGAAGAATTCCCGACAAAAAGTAACAGTTTGGGTCGGCCTTGTCGGGAATGGAACGCTCATTTGTGTATGTGTGCCTGTGCCTGTGCGTGTGCGTGTGTATGTGTGTGTGTGTATTTGTGCGTGTGCGTGTATGTGTGTGTGTATGTGTGTTCTTTTGTCTGTCTGGCTGTCTTTGTTCAAAACATTATTTTATTCCTCACCCAGCAACTTGGCGCAAGTGAGATCTGGCAGTCTTGTAAATATTGTATGATGTTAAGTCATGCATGCAGAGATTCAAATGAAAATGGTACCTAAATGTACTGGGAGGATAACTCTATCAAGACATATCATGAAACCCATGATTAAATATTCATACTTCTAACAATACAACTTTTAAAAAGTGGGACATTTTTTCTGACTCACTCTGTATCTCTCTCTCTCTCTATACAGTGCGTCCCAGAAAAAACGAAACCGAGAAGTATCGATGTTTTATCATAACTTAATCACAACCATAATTAATGAATGATACATATTTAGAAAGCTTAGAGTCTCCTCTTTCAGTTGATGCTACTCAAATGATGCATATTTCACACATGAGTGATTAAAAGCAATTTGAAGGAAGGAAACCAAAAAGACATTTGGCGGGCGGTATCTGAATTTCGAAGAAAAATTCACATTTCTAGAAAGTTGAGTTTCTGCTCTTTCATATGACACCTCAATCAGCAAAAATGAGCGAGGAATAACACAGTTCTGTTTGTTTAAAGTAGCCCTTACATGTTCATAATTTTAACAAACGAATTCGTTTTCACTGGGTGCCTGCCGTAGCAAAAAGCAGATTTGACAAAAGACTTAACTCCGTTTCGTTGACAATCAGCCATGCATGAAGACTCTCGTCTACGGCTGATTGTCAACGAAACGGAGTTAAGTCTTTTGTTAATTTCGTTTATTGATACGGCAGGCAGCCAGTGAAAACGAATTCGTTTAATAAAATTATTGAAATGCAAGCACTACTTTAAACAAACAGAACTTTGTCATTCCTCGCTCATTTTTCCTGATTGAGGTGTCATATGAAAGGGCAGAAACTCAACTTTCTAGAAATGTGAATTTTTCTTCGAAATTCAGATACCGCCCGCCAAATGTCTTTTTGGTTTCCTTCCTTCAAATTGCTTTTAATCACCCATGCGTGAAATATGCATCAACTGAGTAGCATCAACTGAAAGAGGAGACTCTAAGCTTTCCAAATATGTATCATTCATTAATTATGGTTGTGATTAAGTTATGATAAAACATCGATACTTCTCGGTTTCGTTTTTTATGGGACGCACTGTATATATATATATATCTGTATCTCTCTCGCAGGGGTCACAGATCAAGGCGGTGAACAAAAGAGGAAATGGACTAAAATTGAAAACTGTGCTTCATAACCCTTTATTTGCTCCGGGCATTTGCCACAATCCAGGGTAAAGTGCATGGGAAAAAAAAGTACCAAGTTACTTGATGATGACCTTGTAATTTTAACCGAGAAATAACATCACGCCTTTCATTTTTCAAAGGTTCAAAATATTGCAAACTTCTTACTCGCATTGCTGCGCATCCTAACATAAACGTTATATTCGTATCTTGTTTAATTTTGATATAATTCTTATATAGGATAAAGTGCATACAGGCTGCGAACATTCCTTTAAAGTTGAACTGCGGAAAGAATTGCTAAATTCCGATGAATAATTAGCGACTACATCTTCGGGGCTTTCGTTAATTTTTGCCACGAATAGCAATTCACTGGAAATTATAATAATAATTATAATCATAACACTAATGATGTTCATAATATCAATATTTATAATCTCTGTTGATTTTTCCTTTTTTACATGGTGCAACATTATTCATTAAAGACGATTTTTCTTCTCTCTTTAACAGAGAGATTCGTGAGAGGTTAAAGGTTTCAGAACGGGAAAACAAGAAAAAGAAAAAAAAACATTTTGTCTAAAGTTTGTAGCTTTTACTGATTAGCACGCTGATGGTCCCCTCACCAAAAAAGAGAAAGATAAAAAAAAAAGGGGGGGGGGGGCGGGAGCAATATATATACTCCGTTTCTCGCCACCTTCCTTGAATGCATGGTGGCCTCCTGAATCTGTAATAATTGTTTGAGGGACCCCCCCCCCCCCAACTTAAAAACCAAAACCTTTGTTAAAACAAAAAACACATGAAAGAAATCCCATTATTTATATGATTTGAGCAAAAGTCACACGTCAAACGTCACATGTTGCATGGCCTGTGGCTCTAGTCTATGATCAGCTCGGTATGCATGTAGATATGCAAATTAAAGAACTTAATTATGATAAAATTTGAAATATGCAAATATTTTTACAACATGAATAAGTGTTGTCGCCATTGTTCTGAATGTAACATAGGACAAGATTATACAATTATAATAATTCTCTACAATTTTTTAAATTTAGCAGCCATTTTGAATTTAAGCAAATTAAAACACTCAACCGGGCATATGAAACCTTGTGAAAAAAGTAAATCTTGGAAATGACATTTTAAACTTCCAAAGTAGACTAAAAGTATGTTAAAAAGGTATGTATGGTTAATATCTTGACCAAATCTAGGAGAAATCCCTAGAAATGGAGGCCATTTTAGATTCATGTAAATTAGACACATTTAGTCCACTACACGGATATTGTAAGGTACAGGCTGTACCCCTACATAGCCCTACCAACAGCTCTTGTGTATTTTCGGATACTCATAAGGGCCAGTTTTATTTGAATATTTTTTTTTTCTTCAATATAATTAAAATGACATGATATTCTAGTGCATAATGAAATAACATCATCTGCTGAGGTGATAAATTGAGCATATTAAATTACATATTGAATTGTGTGGGTGTGGGTGTGCGGCTTGCTTTAGGTGTGTGATGTACTTGTATCATATGGGTATTCTAGTTGATGCAAAATGTACAGCAGATCACTTTTACTACTCTTTTAGTGCCACAACAGCCTATTCAAGTTGAAAAATATGACAAAATCTATGTGAAAATCCTCGAAATAGCGGCCATATTGGATTTACGCAAATTAGGCACACTTCCACTACTTGGATTTGTTTGGACTTTTCGGTCGCCATGTAGAGGACCTCACTGAAATCCACTGCAGTGACAACAATTTTATTGCAATTTGTTTGACATTTACCTTAACAAATGTAATATCTTTCCTAGCCTATGTTACCGGTTTAGCATTGAGGTTGTCTTTTTTGCGACACGGAAACTGTCCAGATTGTGGACTATAAAGGTGATTCTGCGAGCGCGTCCGCGTGCGTGTGTAAACCATGGGTTGATCAAGAGGTGTATCATGGTAAGTGGGTACGTGCTATAATGCGCGCAGGGTTGCCTGGATACGGTATGACGCAACAATATACTCATTTGACCGAGTGGTCAATATAACATCTAAAATGACCGGGAGTGAAATATGCCAATTACGATATTCGCAATCAATATTACGTGACAACCTGTGGACCAATCACAATCTTGTATTTGTAAAAGCGATCTAAAACCACCTAACTATTTCCATGCAATACAAAATCGAGCTTGAACTTATATTACATCACATAAAGCTTTACCACGAGCTTAATTACAAATTTGTTTTGTTTGGTAATAATCCATGAAACTTTTATGATTACAGGAAGAAATACAAATCTCACTATTGAGTGTGAACACATAACTCAATATTGGAGAAAGGATACTACAAAAACATAACCCCAAAAGCTGCCGTATTGTGGGAAATGAATTTCATATTATATGGTGAAAATATGATATTTTGGGGAAGAAATGAATTTTATTGAAAAATTCTTATGTTACAGTAATAAAGTGAAAAGGATTTTTTGTTAAATAAGTAAAATAACTAGATAATATGAATCAATCAATGTATAATCATTTTACATTTACATTTTCACATGATCTACTTTAGAGCATTTTACTTATATAGTGCCTATTGAATAAGTGATAAATTGTACTTCTTTGATGTAAACAAAATATCAGAATGTATTAATGACAATTACAAAGTACTATATTATACAGAGTACATGCACAAGGTGGATGTTGTCTTTAAAACAAATAACAACCACCATCCCGCTAACCCAGAGAGTTGAAACAAATAATAGATTAAAAGGAGTGTATCATGGCAAATACTGGTTAACGCCGTCTACGTCTTCTTTTGGACAACTGCACATAAACGATTGGACTTGATTAACTGGGTCAGCGCGCTATCGTTCGCGAAACAGACCGAAGTGCTCCTCACGCTTCGGTTTCGCGTATTTTGCACGCACGTGAATGCTGCGGTCGCGTCGTCCGTAGTCGTATTATACCCGATTGGCCCAGGGTAGGGCCACGGGAAAGACATGACACACTCCCTTTAATATATCATTTGAAAGTGAGAGTGAAGCACAATGTATTCGAATGCAATTTTAGACTGAAAAACGCTTAAAGAGAAGGTTGAGTTCGGGTGAAGAGGTGAAATATAATTTGTGAGCGTTATCGTTGTTATTATATAAGTGTGGAAGAACATTAGAGAAATGTTTTTCCCCTAAAAAAGATTGCTCTTCAATTGCCTTAATAGTCTAAACACGAAAAGTAACAGCTTAAAAATGAGGCCCGATCTTTATGCCATATATTTGTGTAGTCCGGTTGTCCCACATACATCTTTCTGTGTACAGTGCTTGTTACTTTACCAAGACTGGGCCCAATTTCTTATCATTTGGATGACCCCAGAACCTTGCAGTACGCACCAACAGTGGCGGATCCAGGGGGGGGGGGGGGTGCGGGGAAACTGAATTCAGATAATGATTAAGAGTCGAGAATGGTACAACGAATCGTCTCGTTTCTCTAATAATTAAATTAAATGTTAAAGCTTCCGAGCTTCGCGCGGGAGGGGGGGGGGGGGGGGTAAACTGAATACAGACAAAGATTAAGAGTCGAGAACGGTACAACTAATCGTCTTCTTTCTCTAATGGATTAATGAAACGTAAAAGCTTCCGCACTTCGCGCAGGAGGGGGAAAATGAACTCAGACGAAGATACGTTCGAGACCTGGGTGTTTTAATCGACAAAAATCTTACATTTCAACAGCACATTAAAAACGTATGTAAATCGGCATCTTTTGGAATCTTCAAAATTGGGAAAATTAGGAAACTACTTGACCGGCCCACAACTGCAAAATTAACCCATGCATTTGTATCCTCCCACCTTGATTATTGTAATTCAATTTGTTCTGGTCTTCCGCATTCGTCCCTACTTCCACTTCAAAGAATTCAGAATACTGCTGCAAGGCTTGTTACTCTCTCGAGAAAGTTTGAGCACATAACCCCAATATTGCGTTCTCTTCATTGGCTTCCCATACACCATCGTATAACATTTAAAGTTCTTCTTCTTACATACAAAATTATCCATGGCCAAGCCCCTAAATATCTTTCAGATTTGATTTCCTTACGTTCTTCTAGTTCTTTAAGACCTCTTCGATCATCATCAACCTTGCAGTTAACCCTCGGACCTCGTACCGTTACAAAATATGGCGATCGAGCTTTCTCAGTAAATGCCCCTATCCTTTGGAACAAATTACCAGCGCACTTTCATAATATTCATTCTCTCGACCAATTCAAGTCCTTGCTGAAAACGCACCTTTTTAATTCATAAATAATATTCTGCAGTTGTGAGTCGGTCAAAGGAGGTGCACACCGTCTTATTTTTTGTTTGTTCGATCCTATGTTTGATCCTATGATTGACCTCTTGTATGTATGTTTGATCTCACTCTTATCTTATTTGTTATTATTATATGTGCATGATTTATTGAATAAAGAACAGATATATAAGTTGTGTGTTTATTATAAGTTTTGGTAAATAATTGTTAAGTCAGAATATGGTGCGCTTAGAGACACCAGTATTAAGCGCCTTATAAATATTGTTTATTATTATTATTATTAAGAGTCGAGAACGGTACAACGAATCGCCTTTTTTCTCTAATGATTTAATGAAACGTAAAAGCTTCCGCGCTTCGCGCGGGAGAGGCAAAACTGTATTCAGATGAGGATTATTTTCGAGAACGGTACAACGAATCGTCTTCTTTCTCTAATAATTGTTGATGAAACGTCAGAGCTTCGGCGCTTTGCGGAGGAGGTAGGGGGGAATCACCCCTCCCTGCACCCCCCTCATTACGTCAATGCTGGTCACCATTACGTACCGATATTTGGCTCGCATAATTTCAAATTTTGGTCCCCCCCCCCCCCTAAGAAATCCTGGATCCGCGCCTGCGCACCGATACTTATATGCTACATGATCAACTTTTTCTGATCGATTCCACACCATTTCTTGCACAATGCAATCGTATTACCAGAATTCAACTTTATCCTTAAATGCAAGAACAAATTATAATTATAATGATACCGATACATTCGAGAGATAAAAAAGGAATAAAAATAATAAAGACAAAACAAACTCTTTTAAACAAATTTGATGTTTGTATACATTTTTTACGCCTTTCCACTTATTTGTTATTCCAGTTTGGTTCAATCAGTGTATTATTTGCCTGAATATTCTCCGGGACGGAAAATTACCCACGGTCTTTTATAAGACGATCTGACAGATGGAGCAGAGATTATAGTTACAGGGATAATCACTCCATTTGTATTGTCCATTCAGTGAAACACAGTTTTCTTTTCTGTAGCCGCCTGGCTCGCCGCTTTTCCAATCTAAAAGGGGAGACATAATTTATTATATTATTATGCGTTCTACTCCCATGCAGGACAATGATGGTAATAATAATGCAGCTAATAATGATAATACATGTAATACTTTACATGAATTTATAAAGTGCAGTTATTCGTAACAATTTGACCGAGATACGACAACGTGGATTTGCAATGCAATGTAATGCAAGTTTCATGAAAAAATAGTTTTGCAGTTAATTCATAGGTAAAGACAGTACATTTTAGATAAACAGATACGTTTTCAGTTGTGCTTTGAATGGATGTTTCTCATAGGTTTCGGTTGTAGAGCAGAAGTGTAAGATCTTTAGAATATAACAAGCACCATGAAATTACGAAGGCACCCCTCCGTTTCATTTATTGATCTCCAATAAAAAAATAAAAAAACAAGAGATAATAATAATGAAGATTCCAGTTTAAAATAGCACTTAACAATATATCAAGTACAGTGGTGTGAATCCTAAAACCAACGTGTAGGTTAAGGCCCGGTCACACAGAGGGGACGCATGGGGAACGCACGGCCAGCGCATTGGAAATTTGCAATTTTGGCCAGTGCGTTGTCGTGCGCCCAACTTTTGTCGAAGCTACAGCGAGCTGACACCAAATGCATAACGTGTTGCTAGCGCGCTGAGCGCATACAGGGCGCATACAGTGCGCATACAGACCGTACACAGAGCGCACATGATAACAACTTCCACGAATGCAGAGCGTGTTGCTAGCGCGCTGGACGAATGGTCCACGCATGCACCGCGTTCTCAACAGAGGTGGTCACACATAGACGACGCACGGCCCGCGCATTGGAAATCGGAAAAGGCCGTGTGCCTAACTTTTGTCATGATTTTGGAAAAGCTAGCGAGCTGACACAAAATGCACAGCGTGTAGCTAGCGCGCTGTGCGTATACAGGGCGTGTGCTCCGCGTATGTCTGGCGCTGATCTAGCGCGCTCCGCGCATGTCTGGCGTGCCTTTGGCGTGTACATTCATGCGTCGAGCTCCGCGCACACTTTTGAGCATGCTCAAAAAATCCCGACGCACACAGCGAATGACGACGAATGAATAGCGTGGGTCCAGCGCGCTCGACGAACGAGTAAAGCGTTGGTCACATCCCACCGTGCGTGTTTTTAGTCCGTACGGTTTTTGGGGAGGCCACGGCCGCCACGTTTTCTGAAAACGTAGGGAGGGAGTGGCAAAGGCAGGGAGGGAGTACCGGCAAAGCACGTCACACGCACGGTGTAAGTACGTGGCCAGCACGCCACGCCTGGCCTAGAGCGGTTGCGTGCATCGTACGTTGCGCACGTGGTAAGTGCGTTGTACGTGCTTAGAACGTGCTTACTACGTGCTTACAACGTACGGTCTCCGTGCGGTTGCCACGTTATCTTACGGAGGCCGTACTTACACGTGCTGCTCACGTACGGTGTCCTTACTCACTCGCACGTTGTAAGTGCGTGCACGTACGAAGAACTTGGTGAGTCGGGGTATGTCGAAGTATATAGGACGACATTCCCATTTTCTCTAGAAGTCCCAGCTGCTGCTGCCTCCTCATGATGCCGCCCATTCCACCGCAGAGACTCCGGGTTCTGATGCTGCAAGAAGTGGCAACGCATGAGCACGACGTGGTATTACTTGCCTTGATACGGGAGAGAGAGAGGCAACAGAGATGCCGACGCAGGAGATGGTGGGTTCGCCCATGGATCGAGAGGAGGAGGCTTTTCGGGCAGTACGAAACGTTGTTCCAAGAGCTAGAGCTTGAATCGCGGGGGGGACTATGTCGGATACATCCGAATGGACCCCAATCTCTTCGCCGAGCTCCTGCTCCGAGTGACCCCTCGAATCACCAAGTGCCCAAGGTGTGTGTCTTTATTTCTGCCATAACAAATTCTTGGTTTTGCTTTGTATTTGCTTTAAAATGTACGACTTCCGGGTGGCACACAACAGCATATCCACGTTCGTGGAGATGTTCAACATGCCCTCCACACAGGACGAGTGGAAAGCCGTCGCCAGCCAGTTTGGAACGCGATGGAACTTTCACCACTGTTATGGGGCGATCGATGGGAAACATATCGCCGTCAAGAAGCCCAATAAAAGTGGATCGCTCTATTACAATTATAAGCGCTTCTGTTCTGTGGTGCTCCTGGCCATCTCGGATGCTAACTATTCCTTATTGTGGTGCAAGGTGGGGGCAAACGGCTCTTCCTCAAGCCATACAGTCGCCGTGCCATGACCCACAAAGAGAGCGTGATGATCTATCGGAGCTCTCGGGCCCGTCGGGTTGTGGAGAACGGCTTCGGGATATTGGCTCACCGGTGGCGGTGCCTACTCACCACCCTGCTGTGGAGCCTGACAGGGTGATTCGCGTTGTGTTGGGCTGCCTCACCCTTCACAATTGGCTGCGAAAGCGCCGGCCCGGACTACAGGACCTTAATTTGGACCACGAGGATGAGGATGGCAACGTGGTCCCCGGGGCCTGGAGGGAGGATGTGCAGATGACCGAACCCAACCAGATGGTCGGCCAACGGGCCTCAAGGGAAGGGAAAACCCTGGGAAACTTATCGAAGAAGACCGGATTGACCGAGAAGAACTCAACCAGGCGCTCCTCCTGTTTCGCCGAGAACGAGCAGTTGGCCTTTTCCTTTGTCACACCCTTTTCATGTGACCCATTCTCCGATCCACCAGCAGCACCCTCCTCATGATAAGACGCTTTGGCGTCACCATCTGACTCTTGTTCGCTCCTCCTCTCCTCTTCCTCTCTGGCCCTCTCATCTTCCGCGGCCCGTTTATGTTGGGCCTCTCTGGCCTTCTTATCCGCTGCCTTTTGAGCTGCAGATGCAGCTGACCCCTTATTCTGTGTCTTCTTCGGCGCCATCTTGGAGACGAAATGTTGGCACTCTTCCGTCGGCTCGGCTTTTGTATACTGCATAAATCAGTGCGCACAACGTGCGTTGTAAGTGCGGAGCACGTGCTTACTCGGTACGGTCCACGTACTGAGTTCTGCGTGCTCATTACAAAGTTGAACTGGGGAAGTGGCGAGTAAGCACGGACTACGCGCTTATCACGTGCGCAGCACGCACGTGCTAAGTGCGCCTTCCGTAGAGCAAGTGATCGTGGGAAACAAATTTAAAAACGCACGGAGTCAGTGCGTTGTGCGCTCGTTGGCAGTACCGGGCACGCACGTCACGCGCACTGGGGTGAATCGGTAGCCCGAACGCAGCGAAAGTTCCTCGTGCACTAAAAGTGCTACGGTGTGTCTGCGTGCTCCCAAATCCGTACGGAGGCGGTACTCACCACGTACCGATACCCAAATTTTGCCCACGTTTTTGCACGTAGACAGCACGCACTTGCAAGTACGGCGGGATGTGACCACCGCATAACGAATGATAACGCACGCCTAGCGAACGACAACGCACTGGCCCGAATTGCAAATTTCCAATGCGCTGGCCGCGCGTCCCCCATGCGTCTCCTCTGTGTGACCGGGCCTTAACATCAGCAAGCAAATATTACGATGTAGCTAATTAAATGATGTTGCAGTAATTACAACCGATGTAATTTCAATTTATTTTCAAAGGTTGGAAATACATTTGATTGGCGTAATTACGTTTAGCAATACTGTGCTGAATTATCGAGATGAAACTTACTGGTTGAATTAATCCGCACAACTGCTTCCTTTCCATCCACGTTGCACACGAACAGCCCTTCGGTTTCCATGTCATTACAGTTAATCCATGCAGCATTTATACAGTAATTTTTCTCGAGTATTAAGGCGACCCGGGACGTCACTTCTTCGGTATCTGCAAATAGAAGGGATGGTGTCCTGTTTCCTGCAGCCGTGGTTATCGGTCCAAGGGTCGGGCAGAAGTCGTGAGCGTCCTGCCAATTTCGCCAAAGTGCAGCAACGCGGTAGCATTTCGAGGACGTGCATTCCCATTCCGTCTCTGGAAAACCAATGAACATTGAAAGCATTTTGACGGAATTGATTTCAAGAAAGATACATGTCTTTGAGGATAGCCAGATCTTTTATTGTGGTAAATTCTGTAAATATAATATTTGTCTAAATGGTCACCTATTTTTTTTTTTTTTTTTTTTTTTTTTTTTGGGGGGGGGGGGGGGGGCTTTAAGAAGATAAATGTGCACCAGAATTTGTTTAGAAAGGTCACCTGTCTACAAGGGCCATATTTGTGTTTGTCTTGCGACACCTTAGCAGTGGTATGACATTATTCACATATCATTCATACCTTCAGCTCCAAATGTAAATGTGAAGTAATGCTATCAGATTAATCGTTATACTACCTAGGTATGGGATCACATTAGCCCGGCCCCCCCACTCAGGTTTCAAAATGACCGCATGCGTGTTGCCAAAATGTCCTTTTCGTAACAAAAGAAAAAGGTCGAGCCGTATTGACTTTACACACCGGACTTTTGCTGAAAAGGGGGGGTGCGGAAAAAGGCTCGTATACAAAAGAAAAAGGTCGAGCCGTATTGACTTTACACACCGGACTTTTGCTGAAAAGGGGGGGGGTCGGTTGGAACACGCATATGCGTACCCTAAATAACACTGAGTGGGGGGGCCGGGCACATTAGACGGAAAGTAAGAAGGCATTTAGATGTTCTAATTTTATATATTTTGCACCAAGGAGCTTGAGGATGTGAGAACTGTTTAGGCCTTTTATTACAAAATACAAAATCAAGTTATCTAGTTGAGGAGAAAAGCCTAATCATTTAGGTGGCAATAGTACGTGTACATGGGTCTCAAAGCTTTTATTTAATGACATTACACCACAAAACATTATCGCAACTATTTTCGAAAATAATCAGCTCAAGCGCAATTTCAATATCCTATTGTACATCCCTTGTAAGTCATGTTTCGATTACGTAATACGTCACTGTCATGTTCACAATTTCAATAGGTGGCGCACAAGGCAATTGGAGACGCTTTGGTTGGTTTTTCGAAATTAGTTGCTATCGTACATGTTAAAAATATTCTTTCTACGAAGGCGTCACCTCGACTCATCATTGAACTGAGTGAAACAGTGACAGATGGCTATTAAAGTATTATTAACTAAGTTTTTAATAAAATTATGGACTTGTAGGCTATGCAGAGTTATCTTTGAGGTAATATCAAAGAAAATTCACACATGACATACCTACAGATACGAGGGTGATGTTGAAAGAACAGTTTGTGTTTAAAAGGCCGCTGTTGCCAGTCACAGTATAGATGACGCTAATGGGGCTATTCACGGAGACATGAACTCCAGGTTCATAGTTGGCGAAGATGATTGCAATTCCAGACGCATCACTGGCTGTTGGTGGTGTCCAAGTGATTGGTGTGGTGGTTTTGAGAACCGCGAATGTCTGGTTAGAAGGGCAGGATTGTACCTCCGGAGGGGTGGTATCGACTGTGATATCAAGACATAATAAGAATGCATTATGGTCTGTTATCCAGTCAAACCATCATGGGCTCAGAAAATCTGACTCAAAAGTGAATGAGCATTTCATTAAAACCTTTTATCGAACGGTTGAGTTGATGAATCATCAGTTTCATTGTTATTTTGCTTGTATCGACCCGAACATTTCTCCATCTTTCTCAAATTAAAGTGTTAAAAGAGCGTGCTCATTAAGACCAAATATCCCTTTACATAATATCGTGAATAAAGTAAGTGAAAATGTCAAATTGCAAAACAGTTCTTTATACCGGTATTGACGTTGACGTTGAAGGTACAAAAAGATGCTTGGTTTCCGCTCTCATCAGCAAAGATGTACTCAACGAGAGTTGACCCAACTGGGAAATCATCCCCCGATTTATAGTTCTGATGGGAGACCAGGACGACAGTTTCTTCTCTATCGACAGCCGATGGTGAGATGAACTCTACCGACTTATTCGGAGTACCAAGCTCAACGGTTACTGTGATATCCTTCACACAGGTAACAAAAATTCCAGGGGTCGTTGCAGGCGGATTTGTGTCAACTAGTTTTAAAGATTGATAGATAACATTGGTGAAATGAATGAATAAACAGGAAAGAAATTGAAGACAAAAATTATGTATATGCACTTCCAAACATTTCACCTTGCAGCCTCATACCGACGACCACCCGTGGTCAGTTCAGTTACGAGACTATAAGGCCGGGAACGGTTGGTATCTTCCTAGATTCGAGTATAGCATTACGAGATTGGTCAATTTGCATTTTTTGAAGTTCGAAATCTAATCCGAAGCTCATTTCATTCAAAAATCCAATCGTAGTTTTGTCGTAGAGTGCGCGATTGCCTAAAGAAAGGATGACGAAAAGTAAACTACTTATCTTTAATGGTAACTGCATCGTGCTGCATGGTTTCATTATACCCTAAAGATATGAAATGCAGTATTTATCTTTGTTCTTACGTTCATGACATTGTTTTCCATGAAATCCGATAGGGCAGTGACATCTATATCCGGTCATAGTCTCCTCACACCAGCCGTTTTCACATGGATTCATGTCGCAATCTGCAAACATATGTAATGAGCATGTAATTAAATACAAAACAGCATCCCTGGTATTAGAATTACTTCGGACTTCTTTAAAAAGACAAAAAATAGTCATATAAGTTACTAATGTATTCCTAGATGCATTCGTTATTTTTCTTAAGGACCATATCCGAATTGAAAAATGAAATGGATGAATTATATATCAACGGAAAGCTTATGAGCCATAGATCACAATAATATCAATTATATGCCATTTTAGTGTCTGTCAGAGGAGTATCAGCCCTCTGAAAACACAAAATCTAAAGCTTTGAAAATCGGAAGTTGTCGACATAAAAACTTGCCATCGACTTTATGACATGTGGAGTGCGCATATTCACAATGATTGTGCATTAATCAAGCACGGCTCATCACCTCAACTTCATAGTCGAACCGGTCGAGTCCACATGTTATGTCGTCACTGTAACTTCGGCAAATTTGACCCTTGGTGAGTGACCCGTAATTTAGAGGGGCGCGGAAATGAGGTTTTAATTTTCTTTTGTGCAATAATAAAAGGATAACTACTTGTTATTCCTTTATATTTAAATTCTACATTAATTCAGTTATCAAGTTGTATTTTCTTTGGATAGGGTCTTTAAAGTCCAAACAATAGTAGAAAAGCTCTCTAAAGGCTATTAAGAGAAAACCAGAGAGGAAAACAATCACCCGGGAATCTGCAGACTCGATGTCCAGGAGGAACACCACGTTTACTCTTCCTTCAGTGCGTAATCTTCGTTGTATGAAGTAGCACTTACCGAGGAAGAAGAAGAACTGCCTTTTTCGAATGAATTAGGGATAAGCTTTGGGATGGTTTGTACCATACTGCCATTGGGATGTCCTTTCTTCTGACACTCAAAGAACATTGGTAAGGTGTAATTCAGGCCGAATCCGTCCGTACAACAAGTCTTTGTCTCATCCATGCTTGCATCCGATGACACGAGTAGGGCTGTGGGGAAGATATACATGGAGAGTAGTTACCATGGTTGCACAGGTTTCTTTTCCTTCTTTAAGACTATCCTAGATATTATCCCTGCGATGATCTAATGCGTATAGTTTCGGTATCATTTCTCCGTTATGTCATAATCTTTCGTGTATTCTCTTCCAATCACTTTTTTCCCATGAGATTTGGTATACTACATTTATTTCATCTACTAACATGACGAAGATCTGATGTTCGAGACAAACTCCCACATGGCACGAAGCATCGATTTGTAAACCTTATAATTTGACTTTTAGGAAGATATATAATTCCGGAACAGGCATGAAACTTATCATTCAGAGTAGGATAATTTGCTCTTAGTGTATATTCCATTTGGGAGCTTATTTATGTTTGTATGAAATATTTTATTGTATTCTTTGACATTGCTTGTTTTTTTTTAATGAAAGTGGTGAATAAAATTCATTTCAATTCAATAATGAACCAAATAATTGTCATAATAAAAGGCAATATTTTCTAAAACAGAGCAACTAAGGAACCCTTTTAAAGAGATAGGGGATAGATAATAGTGATGAAAATGAGGAAATTTACATTTTTTAAGAGGATCTTTACAACCCCATCCCAATTTGCAGTAGCAAGTCTTGTGACGTTAGACAGACATAATAATTAAGTGGAAGAGGAGTGGTACAGAAAGTTAAGGGGAGTAAATGAGGGAGGGGGTGGGAGAGGAGCAATTGGAAAGAAAGGATAACAAATATAACGTATGCGTGGATTATAAGCAGGTTAACGTGTTTTGCTTTTTTGACGAAAACGATAAGGTCTCGAAGGCAAAGTATAATCTAAGCACAGGAGCTAAGCCTAGGAAAGAGAAAATTAAGTCAAAGCCTGATGTATTTAATTTAGATGCCATTTCGCCAATAAAATGTGTAATTATGCCTGTTAGCTTGAAAGTTTCACCTTCTGAAGAGGAATGACAAAATTCTCTATTTAATGCATAAAAACTTTATTTACCGATGGACAAGCAGATTACGATGCCATAGGTACATGTCAAAACATACTTCTGTTCCATGCTCTGTGCTAAAAAATGAAAGATAATGATGATAACAATTATCGTCACTTCATCATACAAGTTCAGATTTCTGTTAAACTTTATGAATGTATTCTTAATCAGTTTTTGCAATACATGTAATTATTCAAATCATTCACATTTTTGAAATCTTTGGTTTATTAAAAAGTGCCGAACGTGAGGTATTCTTGAATATAACCAGATGTTGACAATTTTATACCTGGGTAATGTGTCGTCCAAGGAAATACCCTATTTCTGTTTGAACAAGGATGTAAGCATTATATATCCAAGCTTCACCCAATAGTCATATGCATAGTGATTGAGTGAATCATCTTTAAAGGATGATTGTTTTCGTCAATTTGTACTCACCGGTTCGGTAGAAAAGACTACAAAAAACTCGTAATAAGTTATCGATCTTGTCCTATAGCACTCTGTTCAACCGATGTGGTATTCTCCAGAAAAGGACAAAGTTAAAAAGGCAAAAAAACAATGCGTATCGGATACTATATGCGGAAAAGAACAAGACATTGGTTAAGGGTATTCTTGGAACTGGTTAGCTCCAATATCCATGATATCCAAGCCAATAGATTATACATTACCGCAACGGGAGCATAAGTCCTGTTGTGTTGGACGGCGAATGATATTGATACTTGGGTAAATAGAGATGAGCTGCTAGAGGAATAGTCGCAATGAAATCATCTGATTTGTGCGTTAAAACAACCAATAGTCTGTCGCCAAATGTCTGTCGTTAAAACGGCGTTAACAGGGACTTTTAGATTTGCGTGGACTAATACGTGTGACGTCCATTCAAGGCAGTGCATTAAAAGGAGGTCGACCGTAGCAATCCACATTGTCGTTGTGCAAATCTAAAAGTCCCTATTACCATATCAACGATACGTTACTATCGTTACATGTTACAATGGGTGTAAACATGAACATCCATTATTTCTTTTTATCGTATTTAAATCTGAAAGGAATGCAATGGAACTTCATAGAGTCCTAGATTCGTGTGGTTTTTCATCAATATAAATACACCGTATAAGCACAGTGGGCTTTAAACAGGTTAAAAGATAATTTTGGGGCAGATGCAGGGCTCCCTTGCTCTATCCTGACGGAGAGATACCAGCAAACGGATGATTTACTCCTCTGGACGGGTGGGGTATAATGTGAAAATGTTGGAAGTTGTTTTAAAAATGTGATCACGGGGAGATTTGAAGGACAATTTTACAACGTATTTTGTCATATGACTAATTGATAGTCTCCTCTTTAGGCTTTTTCCCATCCTGGATGCGCCTTTATCAAGTAGTTGATATTTGTTCATCATGTTGCCACGCTTGACATGAGCTTGAAACTCTTCAAACTCCCAATTTACATAGGGTCTCTTTTACATGAATTGGAAAACCGTTTCTGATAAGTTTGCCCAAAGAAATTTTAACAGCCCCACTGCAGTTTGATGTTTGTTATGAGGAGTTGGACGATTGAAAATGTTTTTTTCTTCTTTACTTTCTTGATTGGTGAGACGCCGTTTAAAGACTACTTAAAAATAATTATGTAAACTGTAAATAAGGGCACCTTGATGCTCAGTGAAAAGAAAAGGGAAAAATGTAGAGAGAGAGAGAGGGAGAGGGAGAATGTGTGTGTGTGTGTGTGCGTGAGAGAGAGAGGGAGAGCATGGTAACCATTCCTGTGCCCAGATACCCTTCGAATACTAACCTAATCTTCGTACATAATGGGCAATGTACACATATATTGTGACTCAAGGTTTCTTTTATTTTCCACATAATATAACAAAATCAAATGAATATGCAATACATACAAATTCGATAACATAATATTAGACAAAAGATACGACAAATAATTATACAATTATTCAAATAAATCATATAAGATTGGCACAGTTGTACAAAACATAGATGAGGAGTCTATTACAAAACATGTTTTGTAATTTATAGACCCCTTGAGAATAAAACAAAGTTACAAGTACTCTGTAATATAAATAGAAAATATATGTATATTATGCTTAGGTAATCCTACACCCGCCCCTCCCCCTACGCTACGAAACAAAAAGGTTGTCTTTAAAGGTTCTATGTCCCATTTGCAGGCCTAAAAATGAAAAGGTTAAATTCCAACGGCATTTGAAAGACAATACTAATTTAGAACTTCCCTAAAAAAGGGGGGCTTGAAAATGTCTTTAAGTGGGAAAATAACGACTATTAGTTGTCAAATCGACTTAGGAGCTATAGAGCCAATGTAATAGTCTGATTTTCAGACCATTGTACTGAATGGTCGTACGTTTTATACTGCGCAAAGTCAAAGATTCAATAACTTTAATTATGGCCATTACAAGAAATGGGTTATTGGTGTAGACAAATGCTCATGTACCCTTTACAGCTCATTTTATGTATGTTATTACTAAAGAAGAAAAAAGCCAGTCAGTCAATCAATAGTGTCTGACATTGAAGTCTAGTAAGTAAACGGGTTTCCTTGCATAATTTGAATATTAGGACACTGCTAACGTTTAAATTTCACAGATTGGACATACATGACATATTCATAATTCCTGCAAAGTTCTACAGAATTTGATGTTGGCTGCAAAAGGGACATAGTATCTTTAACATTGGTGTATACACAGATTTTTTATATATATTTTTTTATAGATATCGGAAATAGTAACAAATGATAACCTTTGTAGCAGAGAAGAGAGAGAGAGAGAGAGAGAAAGTAAGAAAAATGAAAGTGGAAGATGCAGCAAATTGCGGGGATATCTGATCGTGTTGTTTTCACGTTTTCTCGTTTGTCATTTTGATAACGAGTATAAATAATAAAGTGAATCGTGATGAGTGCAGAGTTGGAAAGAGGAAGCTTATGATGATATTGGTTTTTTTAACTTGAACTTTAGCAATTTTATGTTGATTGTAACACTACCAAAGGGGTAATTTCTTTGAGTGATAGGATGAGAGTGATGTTTGCATCGTCGCTACGGGTGACGGGGGGAAAGATAGGTTGAGTGTCACGCGGAACGTGCTATATTAATGGCCATTTTACAACTATATATTGCATCTAATGGCTGTATAGTTTTAACAAATCAGAACGAAGGAAACTATACGACTATACAACTATGCGACTATACGGCTACGCATCCATCGAAGTACTCGTGAACGCATGCATAGTTTCCAGCGTGCGGGCTGAAGTGCCATAATTCTGTACAACTATATGGATGTATAGTTTTAACCAATCAGAACGCACACCCCCCCCCCCATATGGAATTTTTTTTGGCGAATTCGTTCAGAAAATGGATTGCTCACCGAGCCGATCAACTCTGCACAGAGCCTCGCACCATGGACCTATTACGAATGGACATTCATCGTTTTCTTAAAGAATTCATTGTGATTGTCTCCGTCAATGTCGTCTCAATAACATTCCGTACATGTTTCTTCCCTTTGATCTCATGATGGTCACCGCCAATAAACCGGGACAGAATCAAGATAGTGATTTTAAACATGTTAATCTACATGCGCAGAAGATAATAAACCGCTTAAATCATGGGAAATCGATGTGCAGTTCTGGTTAATAATTGGAAATTGTTGTTCCGTGTACTGTGTTCTATTTTTGAAAAATATGTTGATATTACCAGATAGGTTTTGTTTGGATTGTTTGTGATTTAAAATCCCGTTTTCCCCAATTTCCGCATAATATTCCAGAGTTACAACGCACAGGGCTGATACAGATCATGGCCTTCTAATTGTTTTATAAGGTCATAGGTGTGTGCGAAAGTTTGCGAATCAGTAATAATACATTTCATATCACCAAAATCGTCTGCTTTTTAACTTTGCTGCTCCCCATTGGGGATGCTTTTATTTAAGACACACTCTTACAGAGCACACCATCCAAACAAAACCCAAGAGAGGGAAACTGCTCCTTTGTCAATGACCGAAAATGCTTACGCAGTCGTTATTGTTAAAACAGCTGAATGTTCTCATTAAGATGCACATAATTAGAAGGCGGCGACTATCATTGGATCAAAGAAAGAATCACGTTGAATGTCCATCCGTAATAGGTCCATGCTCGCACCAAGTACCGCAGTGTGCACTGGCGCGTAACACAGAGAGTCAACTGGTCACTGGGTGCGTCCATTATGACAAAATAGGGAGAATGGGTCTTGTTCATAACATAGGCATAAAACAAGGACGATTTCATTTGCATGTTTATGTTTTTTAATGAAACTCTAAGACAATACAAAAACAATAACAAGACTTTAAAACTGTTGAAGATTGAATTCATATCGATAATTCAATATCAAGGAGTTCACTAATTATATATCTAACCCCACAATCAAATGGAATATTCCTGTTTGAGAGTCTGAGGATTACGACGAACAATTTTACAAAATCCTTTGTGTTTCGTCTTGGTCACTGGCAAATTTCACAAAAAATCCATGATGTATCACCATTTAATTATCATTACTACAGTTTACATGTCTTCTTCTTTCTACATTTTAGGTTTAAACTCACAGATTGATAGAAATAACTACACAAAATGGACAGGTTCGAAGAACATTCCGAGAGGAGACGTGCTGTTTCAATTCACATGCAACGCAAAAGTTCGCACGCAAATGTGTATGTCTATAGAACTCGTGTAGTGTGGCATATTTCATGCTCTTTCGCAAAAAGGAGCATAAAATAAGAGACAGCAAATCATTGGATGCAAAAGTGCAACCTTTTCCTCTTATCCAATCAAAATGAATGATACATTACTGGAATCGTTGAACTCTCTGCTTTAATTTGATATGCGAGACGGTGCAATTCGCCCATCGAATCAGTTCTCCTGCCAAGATAAGTATGGGGAGTTGACGAATTTTGTCGAAAATCGGTTGACCTCCATAGAGAAAGTGTCGTGAAAGGTTTTTTTGATCATTTTTAAGCAAAAAAGCGCAACCTTTCCCCATGAATGAAATTATTTAAAATTTATATCATCTTATAAAGAGAAAGCTTTGAATTTTAAAATACCGGCTGAGACGGTATTAAAAGTGGGCTCAATTAGGCTGTTGCTGTGATTTAGCGTAGGTAATGCATGAAATGGTGAGGAATTTCCCCGCGCCCCCCCCCCCCCCCCCCCCACTCCGTGAACGGAGGGATACCATGCGTGTTACCAAATTGTCTGGTAAAGGGGTACTTTTCATTTTTCACGCTCGTAGTACACACAAATCCGGCCCGTAGTGACTTTACACACCGGACTTAAGGGGGTGTTTTCAAAAGGAGGGAACATGCATATGCGTACCCTAAATAACACTGAGAGGGGGGGGGGGGGGGGAGGAGGATTTCACGTGTTGTAGCTCACGGTGCGGTGCTTGCCGAATCTCAGAATCTCAGAATTGGTGTCCAGACATCGCTAGAAGCACTAACGTCTAGAGGGGGTGTCATGTGCATTTTAAATTGATGCACAGTTCTTTTGGAGGCATACCAGTCTAGTCTAGTTTAAAGGTGTGTGTAGAGATCAGCTTCCTGGTTGAATGCCTTGTAGAATAGCGTTAATCTGCTGTATTTCCTTCGTTGTTGGAGAGGAGACCATTCCAGAGACACTTGTAGTCTAGAGTAGATCTAGACCTAGTCAAGATCTAGTAGGCCTACGGCGATAGTCATTGTAGACGAATCGTGCTGCCCTTCTTAGATGAACGAAAGTTTTTCATATGTATTACGAACGAAAGAGACAAAATTCTCGGTCCAGTACTATCATCTAAACCTACATGTATAGTACTAGTCTAGTAGTAGTAGGTTATCGTATCAGGACAATTACCCCCTGGGCAATCACCCCCCGGAAAATTACCCCCCGGAAAACTACCCCCGTAGGATGATTACCCCCCGGAAAATTACCCCCCGGAGAATTACCCCCCGAGGACAATTACCCCCCAAGGACAATTACCCCCCGGAAAATTACCCCCCGGAGAATTACCCCCCGAGGACAACTACCCCCCGGGGACAATTACCCCCCCGAGGACAACTACCCCCGAGGACAACTACCCCCCGAGGACAACTACCCCCGAGGACAATTACCCCCCCGAGGACAATTACCCCCGAGGACAACTACCCCCGAGGACAATTACCCCCCATGGACACTACTGGGGCTGGTGGCTCAGTGGTTAGAGCGCCCGTCTCATGTACGGAAGGTCGTGGGTTCGAACCCCGGCCGAGTCATACCAAAGACTTATAACAATGGGACCTTCTGCCTTCTAGCTAGGCGCTCAGCATATTAGATTGGAGAAGGGTAGTAATAATTATGTTATGTTATGCAGGGCCCGCTGGAAGAGCAGTTTCATAAGTGAAGTGGCTACCCTGGGTAAATAAAACGTTATTATTATTATTATTATTATTATTATTATTACCCTCGAGGACAACTACCCCCGAGGACAACTACCCCTCCCCCTTCGACGACAACTCCCCCCCCCCCCGAGGACAATAACCCCTGGAGGACAACTAGCCACAATGACGATCATCCCCGGGGAATTTATAAGACTGTGACGTATAATGCAAGCTTCTCTCCAAATTGCTATTTACAGAAAATTGCATAAACCTTCATTTTCTTTGTGATTTATGAAGTTCATTTCAGTCTTTTCAAATTATTCAATTCGATTAGGTGGGTTGTGGAGGTTGCCCAATTCCCCTGTAGTTTTGATACCGAGTAAAGAACAGAAATTACATTTCTTAGAAATTAAACAATACATTGCGCGCAGATGAGTACGCGTTACGGCCTCTCTCACCATCAATGGCACAACAAAAAAATTAGGATGTAAGATTTCCTTTATGCACCCTCTGTAACTTTTTCATTAGCTGATCGTGTATTTGTATTTGTATGTATAATGGGCCCTCATCCATGCCGTGATCCATAATTAAGGTTTTCTTCACGTTATTTATTTATTTCTGTTGAAGTATAATATGTTTTCGTGTACGTTAAATTATTTTGAAATAGAAATTGCCATGTCAAAAGAAAATAAATATCTGCTCTCTGGTAATTCATCTCATTTGATTTTGTAACTCCAGCACAGCGTTTTTCAACCGGGGTGCCGCAAGAGATTGATTTGGAAAACGTTGATTTTGTAAAAAAAATCAAATACCAGAAACGGTTAAAATATGTAATTACAAGAGAAAATAAAATTTGGAAGATACTAAAGTGTCTTCCTTCCTCGCTCGCTGACAATATTTTGACAGCAAGGCAAATAAGGGCAACGAGAGGCCCGAATATCCTCATATTAGTGTATCAAGGTCATGACCGAATATATCACTTTTTATTTATGTACATTCGGCGGCAAGGTGCCCGCATACAGTACTTTAAATAGTTTCTAGTGTGTGGATTACAAACTATTTTTTTACCAGTTTGAAAATGTCTTTTTATTCTTAAATGTGCCCATACGTGTGTGCATAGTACTTGACGAGAGCCAGAGTCATGCAAAATTAATAGTCTGTAAAGACTTTGGGATTTGGGAGAAACTTTTCATTTCTTAATAGGGTACCGTGACTAACAAAAAGCTTAAATAACGCTGCTCCAGAGAAATGTATTTCTATGCATTTTGAAAAGCGCTGGACAATTACCTAAAACTTACATCCTTTGTGGAAATTAGCAACCGCGCTGGCGTTGCATAAATTATAATAAAAGGGAAATGTGTAGTAATGAGGAAGACAACGTGCTTTAGTATTTGAAAGAATATGTGGTCATGCAGGGGATCTTATGGGCTCGTAGCCATCTCTCAATGTGTCAGATCGTCTTTTGCTATTGAGTCCTGATTGTCCACGGGGGTAGTTGTCATCGGGGGTAATTATCATCGGGGGGTAGTTGTCCTCGGGGGGTAATTGTCCTCGAAGGTAATTGTCATCGGGGGGGGGGAGTTGTCATCGGGGGGTAATTGTCTTCGGGGGGTAATTGTCCTAGGGGGTAATTGTCCTAGGGGGAAATTATCCTAGGGGGTAATTGTCCTTGGGGGGTAATTGTCCTAGGGGGTAATTGTCCTCGGGGGGGGGGGGTAATTGTCCTAGGGGGTAATTGTCCTCGGGGGGTAGTTGTCCTCGGGGGGTAATTGTCCTCGGGGGGTAATTCTCCGGGGGGTAATTTTCCGGGGGGTAATTGTCCTTGGGGGGTAGTTGTCCTCGGGGGGTGATTCTCCGGGGGGTAATATTCCAGGGGGTAATTGTCCTTTGGGGGTAGTTTTCCGGGGGGTAATTTTCCGGGGGGTGATTGCCCAGGGGGTAGTTGTCCTAGAACCGTAGGTTATAGTAGGCCTAGGCCCTAGACCTTCTACGTAGAATATTTGCATGTGCACTGCGCGACAGCGGCTAGCGGTGCATGTTTACTAAGGCTAAATCTAGAATCTAGACTAGTTCTAGGGCTATCCCCCATTACTGAATTGGGGTCAGCCCCATATATGCAGGACTAGGAGCAAGATTAACAGAAATTTCGATCGTTTCTATCCTAGAAAAATAATAAAATATCCACATAGGCCTACCTCAACAACCCCAACAGACGACCGTCTCGACTTGTGGCTGCATACCTACTGGCGCGGCACGTGAAGTCTTGGTGTGTTGCAGTGCATAAAGGAGACACATGTTACCGCGCAAGGGAGACAAAATATCGGCAAATATGAAGTTGATCTTACTGCGCGTGTGCGATTTATCCCGATCGCACTATGGAATAAACCACTTTCGAAATGGTTGTGTTTTTCAGACTATAAGGGATATATATTTTTCTTTAAAGAATTGATGAGCAAGATGCACATTATTATGTTGTTAGAACCACATATGATCTTAGATATGAATATTCCACCCCTATACGATTGAGAAAGCGAGATATATCCAATAAACTTTGTGTCTCCGAAATGCACTTTTATAAAAAAAACGCCGAATATACAACCCCATATTTGAACAGGGTTCTATTTCAAATTGATGTACCCATATATCGATTGGACGGTGCGATCATAGAGCTACGATGTTAACATGAATATTCATGAAGCATTTTGGACACCGTTCCTTGTAAAACTGCGTTCATTAGGTGTTGAAACGTAAACACACGAAAATGTCTCCTGTACGCGGGTGTCTCCTAAAAGGAGGTCTAATAACACCAAGGTGTCTCCCAAATGCTGTATACACGTATATATGTATATACAGAGTGCGTCAGAAAAAATGTCCTGATAGAGTCATCCTCCCAGTATATTTAGGTACCATTTTCATTTGAATCTCTGCATGCATGACTGAACACCAGACAATCTTTACAAGACTGCCAGATCTCACTTGCGCCAAGTTACTCGGTGAGGAATAAAACAGTGCATTGAACAAAGACAGTCAGACAGACACAGACATGCACACACCCACACACGCATATCAAACATACGCATTCACACGCACACACGCACACACACATAACACACGGTGACGATTGTTTCATAATTTCCCCTTTTCTGATTAAGCACTGATTTTGATCAAGATCGCTTAATGTTTAAGTTGCATAACCGTGACAATCTTTCCCTTTAGTACACATGCACTACCACCATCATGTCATCATCATTATCATTGTCATCATCTTAATCTTCATCATCATTATCATTATTATCATCATCATCATCATCATCATCATCATCATGAAGCACAACATCCGCCAATACGCACCAGGACTGAGGACAGCGGCCACTCAACTTTTCGTACGAGAAGAAGAATTCCCGACAAAAAGTAACAGTTTGGGTGGGTCTTGTCGGGAAGGGAACGCTCATTTGTGTGCGTGTGCCTGTGCCTGTACATGTGCGTTTGTGTGTGTGTTTGTATGTGTGTGTATGTGCGTGTGTGTGTCCCTTTGTCTGTCTGGCTGTCTTTGTTCAAAACATTATTTTATTTCTCACCCAGCAACTTGGCGCAAGTGAGATCTGCCAGTCTTGTAAAGATTGTCTGATGTTCAGTCATGCATGCAGAGATTCAAATGAAAATGGTACCTAAATGTACTGGGAGGATAACTCTATCAAGACATATCATGAAACCCATGATTAAATATTCCTACTTCAAATAATACAACTTTTAAAAAGTGGGACATTTTTTCTGACTCACTCTGTATTTATATATATATATACGTATATATATATATATATATACCTGTATCTCTCTCGCAGGGGTCACAGAGCAAGGGGGCGAACAAAAGAGGAAAAATACTCAAACTGAAAACTGTGCTTCATAAGCCTTTTATTTGCTCCAGGCATATGCCACAATCCAGGGTAAAGTGCATGAGTAAAAAAGTACCAAGTTACTTGATGATGACCTTGTAATTTTAACCGAGAAATAACATCACACATTTGAGTTTTCAAAGGTTCAAAATATTGCAAACTTCTTACTCGCATTGCTGCGCATCCTAACATAAACTATAAATTCGTATCTTGTTAAATTTTGATATAATTCTTATATAGGATAAAGTGCATAAAGGCTTCAAACATTCCTTTAAAGTTGATCTGCCGAAAGAATTGCTAAATTGCTCAATTCTGATGAATAATTAGCGACTACATCTCCGGGGCTTTCGTTAATTTTTTTTTTCATTGGAAATTATAATAATAATTATAATCATAACACTAATGCTGTTCATAATATCAATATGTATAATCTCGGTTGATTTGTCCTTTTTTACATGGTGTAACATTATTCATGAAAGACAATTTTTTTTTCTCTCTTTGATAGAGAGATTCGTCAGAGGTTAAAGGTTTCAGAACGGGAAAACGGGATTTTGTCTAAAGTTTGTAGCTGGTACTGATTAGCACGCTGATGGTCCCCTTCACCAAAAAAGAGAAGGATACACAAAAAAGACGGGGGGGGGGAGCGATATATATATACTCCGTTTCCCGCCACCTTCCCTGAATGCATGGTGGCCTCCTGATTCTGTAATAATTGTTTGAGGGACCCCCCCCCACACTTTAAAACCAAAACCTTTGTTAAAACAAGAACACACATGAAAGAAATCCCATTATTTATATGATATGAGCAAAAGTCAAACGTCAAACGTCACATGTTGCATGGCCGGTGGCTCTAGTCTATGATCAGCTCGGTATGCATGTGGATATGCAAATTAAAGAACCTAATTATGATACATTTGAAATATACAAATATTTGTACAACATGACTCAGTGTTGTCGCAATTGTTCTGAATATAACATAGGACAAGATATATAATTATAATAATTATCTACAAAAAAGGTTTAATTTAACAGCCATTTTGAATTTAAGCAAATTAAAACACGCAACCGGGCATTTGAAACCTTGTGCAAACAAAAAAATTCTTGGAAATAACATTTTAGACGTCCAAAGTACACTAAAAGTATGTTAAAAAGGGTATGTATGGTTAATATCTTGACCGAATCTAGGAGAAAACCCTAGAATTGCAGGCCATTTTGGATTATGTAAATTAGACACAATTAGTCCACTACACGGTTAATGTAAGGTACAGGCTGTACCCCTACATAGCCCTACCAACAGCTCCTGTGTTTGTTCGGATACTCATAAGGGCCAGTTTTTCTGAATATTTTTGTTTTAGTTTTTTTCAATATAATTAAAATGACACAATATTTGTCTAGTGCATAATGAAATAACATCATCTGCTAAGGTGATAAATTGAGCATAAATTACATGTTGGATTGTGTGGCTGTGGGTATGCGGGGGACTTGTTTTAGGTGTGTGATGTACCTGTAGTATATGGGTATTTTAGTTGATGCAAAATGTACAGCAGATCACTTTTACTACTCCTTTAGTGCCACAAAAGCTTATTCAAGTTAAAAAATACGACAAAATCTATGTGAAAATCCTCGAAATAGTGGCCATATTGGATTTATGCAAATTAGGTACACTTTCACTACCTGGATTTGTTTGGACTTTTCGGTAGCAATTTTAGAGGACCTCACCGAAATGCATTGCAGTGACAACAATTTTATTGCAATTTATTTGACATTTACCTTTAAAAATGTAATATCTTTCCTAGCTTATGTCACCGGTTTAACATTGAGGTTGTGTTTTTCGCGACATGGAAACTGTCCAGATTGTGGACTATATAGGTGATTCTGCGAGCGAGTCCGCGTGCGTGTGTAAACCATGGTGTGATCAGGAGATGTATCATGGTAAGTGGGTACGTGCTATAATGAGCGCAGGGTTGCCTGGATATGGTATGACGCAACAATATACTCATTTGACCGAGTGGTCAATATATCATCTAAAGTGACCGGGAGTGAAATACGTTAATTACGATATTCGCAATCAATATAACGTGAAAACCTGTGGACAAATCACAACCTTGTATTTGTAAAAGCAATCTAAAACCACCTAACTATTTCCATGCAATACAAAATCGAGCTTGAACTCATATAACATCACATGAAGCTTTATCACGAGCTTAATTACAAATTTGTTTTGTTTGGTAATGAAACTTTTACGATTACAGGAAGAAAATGAAAAATCTCATTATTAAGTGTCAACACATAATTCAATATTCGAGAAAGGAAACTACAAAAACATGCCGTATTGTGGGAAATTAATTTCATATTATATGGTGAAAATATGATATTTTGTGGAAGAAATGAATTTTATTTTAAAATTCTTATGTTACAGTTATAAAGTGAAAAGGATTTTTTTTGTAAATTAGTAAAATTACTAGATAGTATGAATCAAACAAATGAATGTATAATCACTTTACATTTAAATTTTGACATTATACTTTTGAGCATTTTACTTATAAAGTGCCTATTGAATAAGTGATATATTGTAACTTCTTTGATGTAAACAAAATATCAGAATGAATTATATCCTGCATCAAAATATGTTGGCTTCTGATTGGTTGAGAGCTCGTCACATGACCAGAAATATTTGAACTATTTTTAGAAAGTACTATATGAGAGTACTATTTGGGAGTTGATGAAAACAACACATATTTTAAATCTTTTTAGATAAAAATTTACATTTTTTGGGTTTTAAATTTTATTTCTTCCCAAATTTCTTTAAAAAAAAAATATATATATATATTTTTTTGATGCAGGATATAAAACAAATATACCATGCCTTCTATCCGAGGTACTGGCTAAAACTATGGGCCTCGGTGACTCCAAAAGTACCATTTGCTTCGGGGCTTTTGGAGTCACCTCTTGCGCATAGTTTTAACCAGAACCTCTCAAAACAGTGTATATTTGTATATTAATGACAATTAAATACAATTTTGATGCAGGATATAAAACAAATATACCATGCCTTCTATCCGAGGTACTGGCTAAAACTATGGGCCTCGGTGACTCCAAAAGTACCATTTGCTTCGGGGCTTTTGGAGTCACCCCTTGCGCATAGTTTTAACCAGAACTTCTCAAAACAGTGTATATTTGTATATTAATGACAATTACAAAGTACTATATTGTACAGATTACATGCACAAGGTGGATACTGTCTTTAAAACAAATAACAACCACCATCCCGCTCACCTATAGAGTTAAAACAAATAATAGAATAATATCTCATTTGAAAATGAGAGCTATATGGATTCGAATGCAAATTTAGAACGAAAAACGCTTAAAGAGAAGGTTGAGTTCGGGGGGAAGGTAAAATCTAATTTGTGAGCGTTATCATTGTTATTATATAAGTGTGAAAGAACATCAGAGATTTTTTTCCCAGAAAAGCATGGCTCTTCAAATGCCTTAATATTCTAAACACGACAAGAAACAGCTTAAAAATGAGGCCCTATCTTTATGCCATATGTTTGTGTAGTCCCGTGTACATCTTTCTGTGTACAGTACTTGTTACTTTACCAAGACTGGGCCAAATTTGTTATCATTTTGATGACCCCAGAACCTTACAGTACGCACCAATACTTATATGCTACATGATCAACTTTTTCTGATCGATTCCACACAATTTCTTGCACAATGCAATCGCATTACCAGAACTCAACTTTATCTTTAAATGCAAGAACAAAATGATAATGATAATGATACCGATACATTCAAGAGATAAAAAAGGAATACAAATAAAGACAAAACAAAATCTTTGAAACAAATTTGATGTTTGTATACATTTTACAAGCCTTTCCACCTATTTGTTATTCCAGTCTGGTTCAATCAGTGTATTATTTGCCTGAATATTCCTCGGGACGGGAAATTACGCACGGTCTTTTATAAGACGATCTGACAGATGGAGCATCGACCATAACGACAGGTAACATCACGCCATTTGTATTGTTGATTCAGTGAAACACAGTTTTGTTTTCTGTAGCCGTCTGGCTCACCGCTTGCCCAATCTGAAAGGGGAGACATAATTAATTATATTATTATGCTTTCTACTCCCATGCAGAACAATGGGTAATAATAATGCAGCTAATTATGATAATACATGTAATAATATAGTTAATTCATAGGTAAAGGTAAAGACAGTAAATTTTAGATAAACAGATAAGTTTTCAGTTGTGCTTTGAATAAATAATAAATAAATAATAATGGGTTCTTGTATAGCGCTCATGTCAGTCAGATTTGACCCTCCTGGCGCTCCCGATTATTACCCTGGCTTTAGCACGGCTGCCATACGGCGCTTTAGCGTTTCAATTTCAAGGAATAAATTCCATTTATTTCACCTGGGTGGAGTGTGGCAAATGTCTTGCCACAGACATTAGTGCGGCGGCGGGGCTCGAACCGCGGACCTTGTGTTCGTCAGTCTGGCGACGTATCCACTCGACCGCAACACCTCTATGGGTGTTTTTCATAGTTTTCGGTTGTAGAGCAGAAGTGTAAGATCTTTAGAGTATAACAAGCACCATGAAATTACGAAGGCACCCCTCCATTTCATTTATTGATCTCCGTTTTAAAAAAAAAATGAAAAAAAAAGAAGAAAATTCCAGTTCAAAGTAGCACTTAACAATAATCAAGTACAGTGGTGTGAATCCTATTTAAAGACCAACGTGTACGTTGCATCACAAACAAATATTACGATGTTGCTAATTAATTGATGTTGCAGAAATTACAACCAATGTAATTTCAAAGGTTGGAAATACATTCGATTGGCGTAATTACGTTTAGCAAAACTGTGCTTAATTATCGAGATTAAACTTACTGGTTGAATTAATCTGTACAGCTGCTCCCTTGCCATCCACGTCGCACATGAAAAGCCCTTCGGCTTCCATGTCATTACAGTTAATCCATGCAGAGTATGGCGAGCAATTTCTCTTGAGTATTAAGGTGAGCTGGGACGTCGCTTCTTCGGTATCTGTAAATATGAGGGATGGTGTCCTGTCTCCTGCAGCCGTGGTTACCAGTCCAAGGGTCGGGCAGAAGTCGTGAGCGTCCTGCCAATTTAGCCAACTTGCACCAAAGCGGTAGCATTTCGAGGACGTGCATTCCCATTCCGTCTCTGAAGAACCAATGCACATTGAAAGCATTTTTACGGAATTGATTTCAAGAAAGATATGTCTTTGATGATAGTCTATTATCGTCAGGTCTTTTATTGTGGTAAATTCTGTATATAGAATATTTGTCTAAATGGTCACCTAAACTATTTTCCTTTAAGAAGATAAAATGTGCACCAGGATCTGCTTAGGAAGCCCACCTGTCTACAAGGGCACTATTTTTGTTTGTCTTGCGATACCTTAGGTAATATCAAACAAAATTCACACATGACATACCTACAGATACGAGGGTGATGTTGAAAGAACAGTTTGTGTTTACATGGCCACTGTTGTCAGTCACAGTATAGATGACGCTAATGGGGCTATTCACGGAGACATTAACTCCAGGTTCATAGTTGGCGACGATGATTGCAATTCCAGACGCATCACTGGCTGTTGGTGGTGTCCAAGTGATTGGTGTGGTGGTTTTTAGAACCGAGAATGTCCGTTTAGAAGGGCAGGATTGCACCTCTGGAGGGGTGGTATCGACTGTGACATCAAGACATAATAAGAATGCATTATGGTCTGTTATCCAGTCAAACCATCATGGGCTCAGAAAATCTGACTCAAAAGTGAATGAGCATTTCATATAAACCTTTTATCGAACGGTTGAGTTGATGAATCATCAATTTCATTGTTATTTTGCTTGTATCGACCCGAACATCTCTCCATCTTTCTCAAATTAAAGTGTTAAAAGAGCGTGCTCATTAAGACCAAGTATCCCTTTACATAATATCGTGAATAAAGTAAGTGAAAATGTCGAATTGCAAAACAGTTCTTTATACCGGTATTGACGTTGACGTTGAAGGTACACAAAGATGCTTGGTTTCCGCTCTCATCAGCAAAGATGTACTCAACGAGAGTTGACCCGACTGGGAAATCATCCCCCGATTTATAGTTCTGATGAGAGACCAGCACGACAGTTCCTTCTCTATCGACAGCCGATGGTGAGATGAACTCTACCGACTTATTCGGAGTACCAAGCTCAACGGTTACTGTGATATCCTTCACACAGGTAACAACAATTCCCGGGGTCGTTGCAGTCGGATTTGTGTCAACTAGTTTAAAGATTGATAAATAACATTGGTGAAATGAATGAAATAAACACGGAAAGTTGGAGAAAAAACTATTAATATACATTTCCAAACATTTCACCTTGCAGCCTCATACCGACGACCACCCGCGGTCAGTTCAGTTACGAGAATATAAGGCCGGTAACGATTGGTATTTTCCTAGATTCGAGTAAAGCATTACGAGATTGGTCAATTTGCATTTTTTGAAGTTCCTATCTAAATCCGAAGCTCATTTCATTCAAAAACCCAATCGTAGCCAAAAGAAAGGATGACGAAAAGTAAACTACTTGTGTCTAATGGTTTACTGCATCGTGCTGGATGGTTTCATTATACCCTAAAGATATGAAATGCAGTTTTTATCTTTGTTCTTACGTTCATGACATTGTTTTCCTTGAAATCCGATAGGGCAGTGACATCTATATCTGGTCATAGTCTCCTCACACCAGCCGTTTTCACATGGATTCATGTCGCAATCTGCAAACATATGTAATGAGCATGTAATTAAAATAAATACAAAACAACATCCCTGATATTAGAATTACTCCGGATTTCTTGAAGACAACAAATAGAGCGTTTTTTTTCTTAAGGACCATATCCGAACTGAAAAATGAAATAGATGAATTATATATCAACGGAAAGCTTAATAGCCACTGATCACAATAATATCAATCATATGCCTATTTAGTGTCTGTCAGATGAGTATCAGCCCTCTGAAAACAAAAAATCTAAAGCTTTGAAAATCTGTAGTTGTCGACCTAAAAACTTGCCATCGACTTGATGACATCGTCTTATGTGGAGTGTGCATATTCACAATGATTGTGCATTAATCAAGCACGGCTCATCACCTCAACTTTATAGGCGAACCGGTCGAGTCCACATGTAATGTCGTCAATGTAACTTCGGCATATTTGACCCCTGGTGACCCGAAATTTGGAGGGGCGCGGAAAATAAGTTTTTAATTTGCTTTTGTACAATAATAAAAGGATAAATACTTGTTATTCCTTTATATTTATATTCTACATTAATTCAGTTTTCCATTCATATCAAGTTGTATTTTCATCGGATAGGGTCTTTAAAGTCCAAACAAAAGTAGAAAAACTCTCCGAAGAATTTAAGAGAAATCCAGAGAGGAAAACAATCACCCGGGAATCTGCAGACTCGACGTCCAGGAGGAACACCACGTTTACTCTTCCTTCTGGGGCAACTGCCTTCTTCGAATGAATTAGGGATAAGCTTTGGGATGGTTTGTACCATACTGCCATTGGGATGTCCTTTCTTCTGACACTCAAAGAACATTGGTAAGGTGTAATTCAGGCCCAATCCATCCGTACAACAAGTCTTTGTCTCATTCGTACTTGCATCCGATGACACGAGTAGGGCTGTGGGGAAGATATACATGGAGAGTAGTTACCATGGTTGCATAGGTTTATTTTCCTTCTTTAAGACTATCCTAGATATTACCCCTGCGATGATCTAATGCGTATAGTTTCGGTATCATTTCTCCGTTAGGTCATAATCTTTCGTGTATTCTCTTCCAATCACTTTTTCCCATGAGATTTGGTATAATACATGTATTTCATCTACTAACATGACGAACATCTCCCCCATGGCACGAATCATCGATTTGTAAACGTTTCCATTTTGGGGGCTATTCTATGTTTGAAAGAAATAGTTTATTGTATTGTTTGACATTGCTTGTTTTTTTTAATGAAAGTGGTGAATAAAATTCAATTCAATTCAATAATGAACCAAATAATTGTCATAATAAAAGGCAATATTTTCTAAAACAGAGCAACTAAGGAACCCTTTTAAAGAGATAGGGGATAGATAATAGTAATGAAAATGGGGAAATGGACATTTTTTAAGAGGATCTTTACAACCCCATCCCAATTTGCAGTAGCAAGTCTTGTGACGTTAGACAGACATGCTAATTAAGTGGAAGAGGAGTGGTACAGAAAGGTAAGGGGAGTAAATTAAGGGAGGGGGTAGGAGAGGAGAAATTGGAAAGAAAGGATAACAAATGTAATGTATGCGTGGATTATAAGCAGGTTAACGTGCTTTACTTTTTTGACGAAAACGATAAGGTCTCGAAGGCAAAGTATAATCTAAGCACAGGAGCTAAGCCTAGGAGAGAGAAAATTAAGTCCAAGCCTGATGTATTTAATTTAGATGCCATTTCGCCAATAAAATGTGTAATTATGCCTGTTAGCTTGAAAGTTTCACCTTCTGAAGAGGAATGACTAAAATCTCTATTTAATGCATAAAAACTATATTTACCGATGGACAGGCAGATTACGATGCCATAGGTACATTTCAAAACATACTTCTGTTCCATGCTCTGTGCTAAAAAATGAAAGATAGTGGTGATCACAATTATCGTGACTTCATCATACAAGTTCAGATTTCTGTTAAACCTTATGAATGTATTCTTAATCAGTTTTGCAATACATGAATTATTCAAATCATTCACATTTTTGAAATCCTAGGTTAAATAAAAAGTGCCGAACTTGAGGTATTCTAGAATATAACCAGATGTTGACAATTTTATACCTGGGTAATGTGTCGTCCAAGGAAATACCCTATTTCTGTTTGTACAAGGATGCGAGCATCATTTATCTAAGCTTCACTCAATAGACATTTGCATAGTGATTGAGTTAATCATCTTTAAAAGATGTTTTCGTCAATTATTACTCACCGGTTCGGTAGAAAAGACTACAAAAAACTCGTCATAAGTTATCGATCTTGTACTATAGCACTCTGTTCAACCAATGTGGTATTCTCCAGAAAAGGACAAAGTTAAAAAGGCAAAACAACAATGCGTATCGGAAACTATATGCGGAAAAGAACAAGACATTGGTTTAAGGGTGTTCTAAGAACTGTTTAGCTCCAATATCCATGATATCCAAGCCAATAGATTATAGATTACCGCAACGCGGGCATAAGTCCTGTTGTGTTGGATGGCGAATGATATTGATACTTGGGTAAATAGAGATGAGCTGTTAGAGGACTAGTCGCAATGAAATCATCTGATTGGTGCGTGAAAACAACCAATAGTCTCTCGCCAAATGTCTGTCGTTAAAACGGCGTTAATAGGGACTTTTAAATTTGTGTGGACTGATACGTGTGACGTCCATTCAAGGCAGTGCATTAAAAGGACGTCGACCGTAGCAATCCACATTGTAGTTGTGCAAATCTAAAAGTCTCTATTACCTTATCAACGATACGATACTATCCTTACATGTTACAATGGGTGTGAAAATGAACATCCATTATTTCTTATCGTATTTAAATCTGAAAGGAATGCAATGGAACTTCATAAAATCCTAGATTCGTGTGGTTTTCATCAATATAAATACAACGTAGAGCCTTGTGGGCTTTAAACAGGGTAAAAGAGAATTTTTGGGCAGATGTAGGGCTCCCTTGCTCTATCCTGACGGAGAGATACCAGCAAACGGATGATGAACTCCTCTGGGTGGGTGGGGGGGGGGGGGGTGATATTATTTGAAAATGTTGGAAGTTGTTTTAAAAATGTGATCAGGGGTAGATTTGAAGGACAATTGTACAAAGTATTTTGTCATATGACTTTATTGATAGTCACCTCTTTACAGGCTCTTTCCCATCCTGGATGCGCCTCTATCATGTAGTTGATATTTGTTCATCATGTTGCTACGCTTGGCATGAGCTTCAAACTCTTCAAACTCCCCCAATTTACATAGGGTCGCTGTCACATGAATTGAAAAACCGTTTCTGATAAGTTTGCCCAAAGACATTTTAACAGCCCCACTGCAGTTTGACGTTTGTTATGAGAAGCTGGACGATTGCAAATGTTTTTTCCTTACTTTCTTGATTGGTGAGACGCCGTCTAAAGACTGCTTAAAGAGAATATTATGTAAACTGTAAATAAGGACACCTAATTGATGTTCAGTGAAAAGAAAAGAGGAAAATGGAGAGAGAGAGAAAGAGAGAGAGAGAGAGAGGGAGAGAGTGTGTGTGTGTGTGTGAGAGAGAGAGAGAGAGTGTGTGAGAGAGAGAGAAAGAGAGATAGAGAGAGAGAGAGAGAGAGAGAGAGAGCATGGTAACCATTCCTGTGCCCAGATACCCTTCGAATAATAACCTACTCTTCGTACATAATGGGCAATGTACACATATATAGTGACTTCAGTTGACTGAGTTTCAATGTTTCAAGGTTTCTTTCATTTTCCACATAATATAACAAAATCAAATGAACTAGTGCAATATATACAAATTCGATAACATAATATTAGACAAAAGATACGACAAATAATTTTACAATTATTCAAATAAATCATTTAAGATTGGCAAAGTTGTAAAAAACATAGTTGAGGAGTCTATTAAAAAAGCATGTATTGTAATTCATAGACCCCTTGAGAATAAAAAAAAAGAAGTTACAAGTACTCTGTAATATAAATAGAAAATATGCTTAGGTATTCCTACACTCGCCCCTCTCCCTACGCTACAAACAAAAAGGTTGTCTTTAACATTTGTGTATACACATAATTTTTTTTAGATATCGGAAATAATAACAAATGATAACCTTTCTAGCAGAGAAGAGAGAGAGAGAAAGAGAGTAAGACAAATGGAAGATGAAGAATTATAAGAATGGGGATATCTGATCGTGTTGTTTTCACGTTTTTCTCGTTTGTAATTTTGATAACAAGTATAAATAATAAAGTGAATCGTGATGAGTGCATAGCCGTAAGGAGGAAGCTTATGATGATGTGGGTTTTTTTTTACTTGAACTTTTAGCAATTTTATGTTGATTGTAACATTACCAACCGGGTAATTCCTATGAGTGATAGGATGAGAGTGATGTTTTCATCATCGCTACGGGTGACGGGGGAAAGATAGGTCGAGTGTCCCGCGGATCGTGCTATATATTAATGACCCCTTTACAATTATATCCATCTAATGGCTGTATAGTTTTAACTAATCAGAACGAAGGAAACTATACGACTATACAACTATGCGACTATACGGCTACGCCTCCATCGAAGTACTCGTGAACGCATGTATAGTTTCCAGCGTGCGGCTGAAGTGCCATAATTCTGTACAAGTATACGAATATACAGCCATCGAATTGATGTATAGTTTTAACCAATCAGAACGTACCCCCTAATTAGTCTAGTTGTGCCCCCCCCCCCCCCCCATGGTCAAAGGGTCTGGCTATCAGGGCCGTAGCCAGAGTTTGATGTTTGGGGAGGGGGGGGGGGGGGGCACATAGGCTGCATGTAATTGATCGACGTTTGGGGAGGGGTCTAAAAAAGTTCAACCGATCGTAGATTTTTTTTGGGGGGTGGGGGGGGGGGGGGGGGGGGGGCACCGCATTCGTGTTCCTCCCAAAATCTCCGGTAAAGGGGTACAACAAAGTTCGGCCCGAGAATTGTAAACAAAGACTTGACTTTTCACTTTTCTTTTAAATAGGGCGGGTATTTTGTCTTTCTCTTTCTTTGGATTCCTGAGGAATTTAAACAGGGGGTTATAAGATAATATATTAACAAGGGGTGTTTATAAGTGCATATGGACGTTGCCCATTTTCAGGTGCGATAAGTGCCTCTTTTCACCTTTGATAATTTCCCTTTTATCAATGATACGTGCCCTTTTTCCTTTCTAATAAGGGACCTATCTCCTTTTTATAAATGCCCTTTCACCTTAAATGCCCCTTTCAAAATCTGATGGGGGCCCCTTTTCCATCGACAAATGCCCATTTCCTATTCTCGTGACTGACTTTTTTCATCCTTCGTGAGTGCCTCCTTTTGACGTTGTAAGATATGCCCCATTTTCACCTCCGATAATATTTTTTTTGTACTGACACATGCTCCTTTTCTTTTCTGAAAAGTGTCCCCTTTTTCTCTCATCATTAAACGCGCCCCTACTTTCAAGCTACTAAGAGCAATTTTCCCCAAAGCTCGCTCGCTACGCTCGCACCCATTTATATAGATGATATACTTACGTTACTTATCAAAGGTCTTTTCATTGCCTATAACCCCGCCAGGATTGGGTTTTTTCCTCGTTATAAGATGTAATTTTTCGCACTGCCACCTCACAAATTTTAAACTGTTTCCTCGCTCGCTGGCAAATATTGAAATCTTCCCTGATAATGTAATCACAATGTAGGGGTATATGCCAATGTAAAACAAAATGTATATTTTGCTTTGAGATATCCCTTTGTAGGTTCCCCTTTTTCAAGAAAGTGCCCTTGTTTCTTGGTGCCCCCCCCATACTTTGGAAGTCGCTCGGCCATCCTTGCCCTTCGACCATAATAGCTTGGGCTTGATAGGGTATATTTTACACCGGTTATGGGAACATATATATACACCGGTTATGGGGACATTTATATACAGCGGTTATGGGGACATTTATATATCAGATTAACATGAAAATGGTACCTACATGTACTGGGAGGATAACTCTATCAAGACATATCATGAAACCCATGATAAAATATTCATACTTCAAACAACACAACTTTTAAAAAGTGGGACATTTTTTCTGACTCACTCTGTATTTATAAAATATATCTGTATCTCTCTCGCAGGGGTCACAAAGCAAGGCGGGGAACAAAAGAGGAAATGGACTCAAAATTAAAACTGTGCTTCATAAGCCTTTTATTTCCTCCGGGCATTTGCCACATTCCAGGGTAAAGTGCATGAGAAAAAAGTACTAAATTACTTGATGATGACCTTTTAACATTAATTTTAACCGAGAAATAACATCACACATTTGAATTTTCAAAGGTTCAAAATATTGCAAACTTCTTACTCGCATTGCTGCGCTTTCTAACATAAACGTTATTTTCGTATCTTGTTAAATTTTGATATAATTCTTATAAAGGATTAAGTGCATAAAGCCCCAAACATTCTTTAAAGTTGGACTGCCGAAAGAATTGCTAAATTCCAATGAATAATTAACGACTAAATCTTCGAGGCTTTCCTTAATTTTTGCCCTGAATAGCAATTCTTTGAAAATAATAATAATAATTATAATCATAACACTAATGATGTTCATAATATCAATATTTATAATCTCGGTTGATTTTTCCTTGTTTACATGGTGCAACATTATTCATTAAAGACGTTTTTTTTTTTAATCTCTTTGATAGAGAGATTCGTGAGAAGTTAAAGGTTTTAGAATGGGAAAACAAGAAAAAAAAATGGTCTAATGTCTAATACAAAAAAAAGTCAGGGGGGGGGGGATCAATATATTTACTCCGTTTCCCGCCACCTTCCCTGAATGCATGGTGGCCTCCTGATTCTGTAATAATTGTTTGAGGGACCCCCCCCCCCCCACTTTAAAACCAAAACCTTTGTTAAAACAAAAACACACATGAAAGAAATCCCATTATTTATATGATTTGAGCAAAAGTCAAACGTCAAACGTCACATGTTGCATGGCCGGTGGCTCTAGTCTATGATTAGCTCGGTATGCATGTGGATATGCAAATTAAAGAACTTAATTATGATACATTTGAAATATACAAATATTTTTAAAACATGATTAAGTGTTGTCGCAATTGTTCTGAATGTAACATAGGACAAGAGATATAATTATAATAATTCTCTACAAAAATGTTTAATTTAGCAACCATTTTGAATTTAAGCAAATTAAAACACGCAACCGGGCATATGAAACCTTGTGCAAACAAACAAAATCTTGGAAATAACATTTTGGACGTCCAAAGTACACTAAAAGTATGCTAAAAAGGTATGTATGGTTAATATCTTGACCGAATCTAGGAGAAAACTTTAGAATTGCAGGCCATTTTGGATTATGTAAATTAGACAGAATTAGTCCACTACACGGTTAATGTAAGGTACAGGCTGTACCCCTACATAGCCCTACCAACAGCTCCTGTGTTTGTTCGGATACTCATAAGGGCCAGTTTTTCTGAATATTTTTGTTTTAGTTTGTTCAATATAATTAAAATGACAGAATAATTGTCTAGTGCATAATGAAATAACATCATCTGCTAAGGTGATATATTGAGCATAAATTACATATTGTATTGTGTGGGTGTGGGTGTGCGGGGGGACTTGTTTTAGGTGTGTGATGTACCTGTAGTATATGGGTATTTTAGTTGATCCAAAATGTACAGCAGATCACTTTTATTACTGCTTTAGTGCTACAACAGCCTATTCAATTTGAAAAATATGCCAAAATCTATGTGAAAATCCTCGAAATAGCGGCCATATTGGATTTATGCAAATTAGGCACACTTCCACTACTTGGATTTGTTTTGACTTTTCGGTCGCCATTTAGAGGACCTCACTGAAATGCATTGCACTGACAACAATTTTATTGCAATTTGTTTGACATTTACCTTAACAAATGTAATATCTTTTCTAGCCTATGTCACCGGTTTAGCATTGAGGTTGTGTTTTTCGCGACACGGAAACTGTCCAGATTGTGGACTATAAAGGTGATTCTGCGAGCGCGTCCGCGTGCGTGTGTAAACCATGGTGTGATCAAGAGGTGTATCATGGTAAGTGGGTACGTGCTATAATGCGCGCAGGGTTGCCTGGATACGGTATGACACAACAATATACTCATTTGACCGAGTGGTCAATATAACATCTAAAATGACCGGGAGTGAAATATGCCAATTACGATATTCGCAATCAATATCACGTGACAACCTGTGGACCAATCACAACCTTGTATTTGTAAAACCGATCTAAAACCACCTAACTATTACCATGCAATTCAAAATCGAGCTTGAACTTATATTACATCACATAAAGCTTTATCACGAGCTCAATTACAAGTTTGTTTTGTTTGGTAATAATCCATGAAACTTTTACGATTACAGGAAGAAATAAAAATCTCACTATTGAGAGTGAACACATAATTCAATATTCCAGAAAGGAAACTACAAAAACATAACCCCAAAAGCTGCCGTATTGTGGGAAATGAATTTCATATTATATGGTGAAAATATGATATTTTGGGGAAGAAATAATTATATTTAAAAATTCTTATGTTACAGTAATAAAGTGAAATGGATTTTTTGTTTAATAAGTAAAATTACTAGATAATATGAATCAAGCAATGTATAATCATTTTACATTTACATTTTGACATGATCTACTTTTGAGCATATTACTTATATAGTGCCTATTGAATAAGTGATACATTGTAACTTCTTTGATGTAAACTAAATATCAGAATGTATTAATGGCAATTACAAAGTACTATATTATACAGATTACATGCACAAGGTGGATCTCTCTCTCTCTCACACATGGTGCACCCGCAAACCTACTGTATAAGGTGGATACTGTCTTTAAAACAAATAACAACCAACCATCCCGCTAACCCAGATAGAGTCGGAACAAATAATAGATTAATATATCACTTGAAAATGAGAGCTATATGGACTCGAGTGCAAATTTAGACTGAAAAACGCTTAAAGAGAATGTTGAGTTCGGGTGGAGAGGTGAAATATAATTGGTGAGCGTTATCATTGATATTATATAAGTGTAGAAGAACATCAGATAATTTTTTTTCCCTGAAAAGCATGGCTCTTCAAATGCCTTAATATTCTAAACACGACAAGTAACAGCTTAAAAATGAGGCCCGATCTTTATGCCATATGTTTGTGTAGTCCCACATACACCTTTCTGTGTACAGTGTTTGTTACTTTACCAAGACTGGGCCAAATTTCCTATCATTTTGATGACTCCAATCGCATTACCAGAACTCAACTTTATCTTTAAATGCAAGAACAAATGATAATGATACCGATACATTCGAGAGATAAAAAAGGAATACAAATAAAGAAAAAACAAACTCTTTGAAACAAATTCGATGTTTGTATACATTTAACACGCCTTTCCACCTATTTGTTATTCCAGTCTGGTTCAATCAGTGTATTATTTGCCTAAATATTCCTCGGGAAGGAAAATTACCCACGAGTGACGGTCTTTTATAAGACGATCTGACAGATGAAGCATTGACTATAATGACAGGGAATATCACGCCATTTGAGTTGCATACTCAGAGAAACACAGTTTTCATTTCCGTAGCCGTTTGGCTCACTGCTTACCCAATCTGAAAGGGGAGACATAATTTATTATATTATAGTGCGTTCTACTCCCATGCAGGACAATGATGGTAATAATAATGCAGCTAATAATGATAATACATGTAATAATATACCTGAATTTATAGCGGACACTTTTTTTCTTTTTTGGGGGAGTACAAAAGAAAATCGCAACGACTTAGCAAGCCGAAAAGGTCGCTCAGTGGGGGGGGGGGGGGGGGGGGGGGTCTCGAAATTTTTAAAATTTGACATTTTTCTTTGTTGGGGGGGGGGGGGGGGTAAGGTCACCTTTTTTAGGTTAGCCGAAATTTTGAAAATTTGACATTTTTCTTCGTTGGGGGGGGGGGGGGGGGGGGGGGGTAAGGTCACCTTTTTTAGGTTAGCCGTGGGCATATAAAAACACAAAAAACGAAAGGGTTTTTCTTTAAATGTTTTTCAGGGGGGGGGGGGGAGGTTTACACACATAAAAATACCAAAGGGGGGGGGGGTACGCCCCTGAATATATCTGAATTTATAAAGCGCAGTTATTCGTAAAATTTGATCAAGATACGACAACGTGGATTTGCAATGCAATGTAATGCAAGTTTCATGAAAAAATAGTTCTGCAGTTGCTTCCAGGTACCCATTTATTTCACTTTTCACTTGGGTTGAGTGTGGCAAGTGTAGATCAATGTCTTGCCAAATGACATTAGTGCGGCGGCGGGACTCGAACCGCGGACCTTGTGATCGTCAGTCCGGCGACGTATCCACTCGACCACAACACCTCTATGGATGTTTTTCATAGTTTTCGGTTGTAGAGCGGAAGTGTAAGATCTTTCGAATATAACGAGCACCATAAAATTATGAAGGCACCCCTCCGTTTCATTTATTGATCTCCGTTTAAAAAAAAAAAAAAAAAAAAAAAAAATCCAGTTCAAAGTAGCACTTAACAATAATCAAGTACAGTGGTGTGAATCCTTAAGTGACTCTCACACTCTGCCGTGTAGGCCTACCGTGTGCCACCGTGCGCGAAAATGTCTGCGGACGGTGGAGAACGGCGAGGGCACACGGTGGTTCGTTATCAAAGCGGGCAACACGTTAATAGGGCTTTGGCGCTTATTTACACCCGGTGGGACCCGGCGAAAGTTTTGGGCATGTTCAAAACTTTGGCCGGCTGGTACCGGCCGCAAGTAAGCGGCAAGAGGACGGTGTTGAACGGTATGAGGACGGTATGAATACGTTATGAAAACGGTCACACTGTATGAATACGTTCACAACACGCTCATAACCCGTTACAGAACGGTGATGAACGGGCAAAAAAATCGGGGTATTTATGGCAGTCGTGTCATGACGTCAACAGTCCGGGCACTCGCTCACAGGACGCTCCGAGCGGTGAGGGGACGCTAAGTGACTGGCAGGTGGCTGCTACAAACCCGGTGCACACGTTGGAGACCCGGTATGGGCCCGGTATGGAAACGGCCAAAATTTTCAACAAAAGTCAATCTGGGCGGTGAAGACGGTAGAAGCACGTTCAACACCCGGTATGCGCCTCGGTGAGAACGGTCAGAAGATGGCAACGAAACGGTGAAAAGATTAATTTTATGATTTTTTTTTTTTGCGGCCGGGGACAAGTTCACTCAAAACCCAACGTTCTGGACTCTGTTGTTTTTTAATAGCCCGGCAGGTGGACGGTAGGCCTACACGGCAGAGTGTGAGAGCTCCATAAGACCAACGTGTCGTGTACGTTGCATCACAAACAAATATTACGATGTTGCTAATTAATTGATGTTGCAGAAATTACAACCAATGTAATTTCAAAGGTTGGAAATACATTCGATTGGCGTAATTACGTTTAGCAAAACTGTGCTTAATTATCGAGATTAAACTTACTGGTTGAATTAATCTGTACAGCTGCTCCCTTGCCATCCACGTCGCACATGAACAGCCCTTCGGCTTCCATGTCATTACAGTTATTCCATGGAGAGTATGGAAAGCAATTTCTCTTGAGTATTAAGGTGAGCTGGGACGTCGCTTCTTCGGTATCTGCAAAAAGAAGGGATGGTGTCCTGTCTCCTGCAGCCGTGGTTATCGGTCCAAGGGTCGGGCAGAAGTCGTGAGCGTCCTGCCAATTTAGCCTCCTTGCACCAACGCGGTAACATTTCGAGGACGTGCATTCCCATTCCGTCTCTGAAGAACCAATGGACATTGAAAGCATTTTGACGGAATTGATTTCAAGAAAGATATTTCTTTAAGGATAGTCAATTATTGTCAGATCTTTTATTGTGGTTAATTCTGTTTATAGAATATTTGTCTTAAAGGTCACCTAAATTATTTTCCTTTAAGAAGATAATTGTGCACCAGAATCTGTTTAGGAAGGCCACCTGTCTACAAGGGCCATATTTTTGTTTATCTTGCGATACCTTAGCAGTGGTATGAGAGTATTTACATATCATTCATATCTTCAGCTCCGATAAAATGTAAATGTGAAGTAATGCTATCAGATTAACTGTTATACTTCCTAGGTATGGAATCAAATTAGACGGAAAGTAAGAAGGCATTTAGATGTTCTAATTGTATCTATTTTGCACCAAGGAGCTTGCGAATGTGAAAACTGTTTAGGCCTTTTATTTAGCCTGCGACAATGTCCAATACAAAATCAAGTTATCTAGTTGAGGAGAAAAGTCTAATCATTTAGGTGGCGATAGTACGTGTTCATGGGTCTCAAAGGCTTTGATTTAATGACCAAGTTACACCACAAAATATTATCGCAACTATTTTCGAAAATAATCAACTCAAGCGCTATTTCAATATCCTATTATCCTAAGTCATGCTTTGATTACATAATACGTCATTGTCGTGTTTGCAATTTCAATATGTGGCGCACAAGGCAATTGGAAACGCTTTGGTTGTTTTTCGAAATTAGTTGCTATCGTACATGTTAAAATATTCTTTCTACGAAGGCGCCACCTCGACTTATCATTGAACTGAGTAAAACAGTGACAGATGGCTCTTAAAGTATTATTAACTACGTTTGTACTAAAATTATGGACTTGTAGGCTATGCACAGTTATCTTTGAGGTAATATCAAACAAAATTCACACATGACATACCTACAGATACGAGGGTGATGTTGAAAGAACAGTTTGTGTTTACAAGGCCACTGTTGTCAGTCACAGTATAGATGACGCTAATGGGGCTATTCACGGAGACATTAACTCCAGGTTCATAGTTGGCGACGATGATTGCAATTCCAGACGCATCACTGGCTGTTGGTGGTGTCCAAGTGATTGGTGTGGTGGTTTTGAGAACAGAGAATGTCTGTTTAGAAGGGCAGGATTGTACCTCCGGAGGGGTGGTATCGACTGTGATATGAAGACATAATAAGAATGCATTATGGTCTATAATCCAGTCAAACCATCATGGGCTCAGAAAATCTGTCTCAAAAGTGAATGAGAATTTCATATAAACCTTCTATCGAACGGTTGAGTTGATGAATCATCAATTTCATTGTTATTTTGCTTGTATCGACCCGAACATCTCTCCATCTTTCTCAAATTAAAGTGTTAAAAGAGCGTGCTCATTAAAGGCCAAGTATCCCTTTACATAATATCGTGAATAAAGTAAGTGAAAATGTCAAATTGCAAAACAGTTCTTTATACCGGTATTGACGTTGACGTTGAAGCTACAAAAAGATGCTTGGTTTCCGCTCTCATCAGCAAAGATGTACTCAACGAGAGTTGACCCAACTGGGAAATCATCCCCCGATTTATAGTTCTCATGGGAGACCAGGACGACAGTTCCTTCTCTATCGACAGCCGATGGTGAGATGAACTCTACCGACTTATTCGGAGTACCAAGCTCAACGGTTACTGTGATATCCTTCACACAGGTAACAACAATTCCCGGGGTCGTTGCAGGCGGATTTGTGTCAACTAGTTTAAAGATTGATAGATAACATTGGTGAAATTAATGAAGTAAACAGGAACGTTGGAGAAAAAATTATTGATATACATTTCCAAACATTTCACCTTGCAGCCTCATACCGACGACCACCCGCGGTCAGTTCAGTTACGAGACTATAAGGCCGGTAACGATTGGTATCTTCCTAGATTCGAGTATAGCATTACGAGATTGGTCAATTTGCATTTTTAAAGTTCCTATCTAATCCGAAGCTCATTTCATTCAAAAACCCAATCGTAGCCAAGAAAAAAAGGGATGAGGAAAAGTAAACTACTTGTCTCTAATGGTATACTGCATCGTGCTGGATGGTTTCATTATACCCTAAAGATATGAAATGCAGTTTTTATTTTTGTTCTTACGTTCATGACATTGTTTTCCTTGAAATCCGATAGGGCAGTGACATCTATATCTGGTCATAGTCTCCTCACACCAGCCGTTTTCACATGGATTCATGTCGCAGTCTGCAAACATAATGGAATAAGCATGTAATTAATGAAATACAAAACTGCACCCCTGATATTAGAACTACTCTGGGTTTCTTGAATAAGACAACAAATAGTTATATTAGTTACTAATGTATTCCTAGAATACCTAGATACAATCGTTATTTTTCTTAAGGACCATATCCGAACTGAAAAATGAAATGGATGAATTATATATCAACGGAAAGCTTATGAGCCATAGATTACAATAATATCAATTATATGCCATCTCAGTGTCTGTCAGAGGAGTATATATCAGCCCTCTGAAAACACAAAACCTAAAGCATTGAAAATCGGAAGTTGTCGACCTGAAAACTTGCCATCGACCTGATGACATCGTCTTATGTGGGGTGCGCATATTCACAATGATTGTGCATTAATCAAGCACGACTCATCACCTCACACTGTGAACATCATGACAGACAAAGAAAGCGGACAAAATATACAGTTCCTCAGGTAGACAAAGGAACATCCCTTCACTGCTATTATGTAGAAAGGTGAATATGCATGTGACACCTGTTCTACACATTTTTACATAATAGCAGTGAAGGGATGTTCCTTTATCTACCTGGGGAACTGTATATTTTGTCCGCTTTCTTTGTCAGTCATATTCATAGTGTCAACTTTATAGGCGAACCGGTCGAGTCCACATGTTATGCCGTCACTGTAATTTCGGCAAATTTGACCCCTGGGGCGCGGAAAATGAGGTTTTAATTTTCTTTTGTGCAATAATAAAAGGATAATTACTTGTTATTCCTTTATATTTAAATTCTACATTAATTCAGTTATCAAGTTGTATTTTCATCGGATAGGGTCTTTAAAGTCCAAACAAAAGTAGAAAAGCTCTCCAAAGGATTTTAAGGGAAAACAAGAGGGGAAAACAATCACCCGGGAATCTGCAGACTCGATGTCCAGGCGGAACACCACGTTTACTCTTCCTTCTGGGGCAACTGCCTTCTTCGAATGAATTAGGGATAAGCTTTGGGATGGTTTGTACCATACTGCCATTGGGATGTCCTTTCTTCTGACACTCAAAGAACATTGGTAAGGTGTAATTCAGGCCGAATCCGTCCGTACAACAAGTCTTTGTCTCATTCATGCTTGCATCCGATGACACGAGTAGGGCTGTGGGGAAGATTTACAAGGAGAGTAGTTACCATGGTTGCATAGGTTTCTTTTCTTTCTTTAAGACTATCCTAGATATTACCCCTGCGATGATCTAATGCGTATAGATTCGGTATTTTTTTTCCGTTAGGTCATAATCTTTCGTGTATTATCTTCCAATCACTTTTCTCAAGAGCTTTTGTATACTACATGTATTTCATTTTATCTTCTAACATGACGAAGATCTGATGTTCGAGACCAACCCCCCATGGCACGAAACATCGATTTGTACACCTTATATTGAGAGATTTTAGGAAGATATGATATTCCGGAACAGGCATGAAACTGATCATTTAGAGTATAATTTGCTCTTAGTTTTTTTTATGAAAGTGGTGAATAAAATTCAATTCAATTCATTAACCAACCAAATAATTTTCATAATAAAAGGCAATATTTTCTAAAACAGAGCAACTAAGAAACTCTTTTAAATAGATAATAGTAATGAAAATGGGGAAATTTACATTTTTTAAGAGGATCTTTACAACACCATCCCAATTTGCATTAACACATTTGTGACGTTAGACAGACATGGTAATTAAGTGGAAGAGGAGTGGTACAGAAAGTTAAGGGGAGGAAATAAGGAAGGGGGATGGGAGAGGAGAAATTGGAAAGAAAGGATAACAAATATAATGTATGCGTCGATTATAAGCAGGTTAACGTGCTTTGCTTTTTTGACGAAAACGATAAGGTCTCGAAGGCAAAGTATAAACTAAACACAGGATCTAAGCCTAGGAAAGAGAAAATTAAGTCCAAGCTTTATAAGTATTTAATTTTTGATGCCATTTCGCCATTAAAATGTGTAATTATGCCTGTTAGCATGAAAGTTTCAAATGACAAAATTATCTAGTTAATGCATACAAACTATATTTACCGATGGACAGGCAGATTACGATGCCATAGGTACATTTCAAAACATACTTCTGTTCCATGCTCTCTGCTAAAAAAAGGAAAGATAGTGATGATAAAAATAATTGTCGTCACTTTATCAGACAAGTTCAGATTTCTGTTAACTTGATGAATGTATTCTTAATCAGTTTTTGCAATACATGTAACTATTCAAATGGTTCACATCTTTGAAATTCTAGGTTTTAATAACAAAAAAAGTGCCTAACGTGAGGTATTCTAGAATCTAACCAGATTTTGACAATGTTATACCTGGATAATGTGTTGTCCAAGGAAGCTTCACCCAATAGTCATATGCATAGTGATTGAGTTAACCATCTTTAAAGGATGATTGTTTTCGTCAATCATTACTCACCTGTTCGGTAGAAAAGACAACAACAAAACTGGTGATAAGTTATCGATCTTGTCCTATATCACTCTGATCAACCGATGTGGTACTCTCCAGAACAGGACAAAGTTAAACAGGCAAAACAACAATGCGTATCGGATACCATGAAGAACCATCTTCATACTGCTACGAAACATTTGAATGAAAGTATTATGCCAACTAAAGGGAAAAGTCAGCCAAAAACTGATCGTCGGAAAAGGAAGGTACCGACTGAAAATGAACGGAGTAAAGCAATTTCGACGCCGGCAGAGTCGGGGACAGACGAGCTTAACTCCAGTGTTGATGAAGACGAAAGTCTTGCTGATCAGTCAAGCGCAAACCAAGGAAGGGGCCCGAGTCTAGACAATACACTGAAGAATGCTATTGAAAAGCAGATTGCCCTCTCACTACGATCATCGAACCTGATCAGACGTATAGCGGAGGATGTATACAAAGTAATAGCAGCTAAATTGGAGGAGCAAGTTGTGGAGAAAGTGTATCAAGCTGTCAGTTTAGATTTGAAGAAATACACAGATGAAGTAGGAACCATGAAAAAGAAAATAGCTGAAATAAAGAAGGAAACAAAAGTGCTACAGGATGAGAAAGAAGATGCAGAACAATATAGTAGGAGAAATTGTTTGCGAATATATGGCATTCCCGAAGGACCAGAAGTGAAGACAGATGAACTCGTTCTACATCTGTTCAATACGAAGCTTGGCCTTACAGTTCAACCGGACGCGATAGATCGCAGTCACCGCATCTCTCCACGTCCGAGCCACGCTGCTGATGAGGGACGTGAGCCATCGACTTCGCCAACGTACGCGAGTACTACGAGGAGGAACAAACCGAGACCGATCATAGTGAAATTTAGCAGATATAATGTCCGTAATGATGTGTACAGAGCCAGGACGCGACTGAAGAATGCTGATGGACCGAAAATCTGGCTAAAGGAGGATCTCACTACAAAGCGAGCTAGCCTCTTTTGGGAACTTGTTAACAGCAAGAAGTCTAAGTCCTGCTGGACTCAGGATGGAAACATCTTCGCTCTAAGTACAAGGGACTCAAAAAAGACCAGGATCAGGACCACACAAGACATTGAAAACTTGTAAGAACTCCCTTACCACTCTGTTATATTTCGATAGCTAATTATAATTCATGCCTGGTCAAATGAATCTGACTCACGTTAAATTTCCATGTTTAGGTTGCCGGAAAGAAGTGAAAGAATACCATAATGCCTTATTATGTGTACATTGTAACAAATGGGCTCATCTGAGATGTTCTCGTGCATCTACTGATACGTTTAACTCTGATGCCAATTGGATGTGTAATTTTTGTATTCTCAAAGAACTCCCTCGATACGTCGATGAACCTGATATTTGTTCTCGAAATTTGGATGCATGTAACTATGAAAGTGTCGATAAATGTTTTGAAAAACTGAATTCTCTCTCTGGTATTAATATTTGCCATTTAAATGTTAGCTCTCTGATGAAGAATTTTGAAGAGATTCGTAATATTTTAACCACATGTAACATGCATATTTTTTCTTTATGTGAAACGCGATTAGATGGTTTTATTTCTGACCCTGAAATATCCATATCAGGTTATAAAATTGTGAGATTAGATAGAAATAAAAATGGTGGTGGAATTATAACTTATATTAAGGACACCGTACCATTCAGTATAAAAAATGAATTCTTTGTTGATGGTTTGGAACTAATGTGCTTGGAGATCTGCTTACCAAAGCAAAAACCCTTCTTAATAGTGTATTGGTACAGACCACCAAATTCCCATAATGCACACTTTGATAAATTTGAAACTTTGTTACAACTCTTAGAGTCATCCTCTAAAGAATTTATTATCTTTGGGGATCTCAATTGTGATTTATCAAAAAGACCTTTGTCAAGTCAAACTAAAACTCTGAAGCGTTTAAGTGAAGAATACGATTTAAAACAATACATAAATAAGCCAACAAGAGTAACCTGTGTGACTGAGACCTTAATTGATGTGTTTTATTCTTCTAATCATGAAAAAGTTTCTTTTAGTGATGTCATCCCTCTGAGTTTGAGCGACCATTTTATGACAGTATGTAATCTTGGTAGAGCAAGAACCGTGAAAACACATCATAAGTACATGTATAGTCGTAATACGAAAAGATTCGATTTAGCTCAATTCAAATCGGATCTCTGTAAAGTTCATTGGGATGATGTACTCTCTGACCCTGATCCAATTAGTGCTTTTGAAAAATGGAGCTCTAAGTTCAATTTAGTTTTAAATAAACATGCTCCATTAAGAAGAAAAAGAATTCGTCATAAAGATTCACCATGGATGAATAATGAAATTTTAAGTACAATGCGAGAAAGAGATCGAATGAAAAGAAATGCTAAAGGATCAGGGTCATCAAATGACTGGGTGATGTATAAAAAACTAAGAAATGCTGTCACATCAATGATTAGGGAATCTAAAAAGAGATATGTTTCGGAAAGCATTTCGAATACCGATGGTAAATTAAATGCAATGTGGAAATCATTGAGACGTATCATACCCAAAAAAGTCAATGATAGCGGTTTTCAAAAGATAATTATAGACAATAAAGAAATAACAGGATCAAAATATATTGCATCATGTTTGAATGACCATTTTGTAGATTTACCATCTAAACGGAAGGGAACCAAAATATTTGGTGGTAATATGGATCAGTATATTATGACCCAAGTAAACTCAACATTTAAGTTTAAAGAGATAACAGATAACGAGGTTTTGAAATGTATTCATGATATTGCAAGGAATAAGGCCACTGGCCTCGATCAAATACCAGCCAGTTTCGTAAAAGATTCTACTGAATACATTGTTAAACCGCTAACCCATATCATCAATGCGTCATTAAGAAAGGGGAAAATTCCTTGTGCCTGGAAAAAGGCCCGGGTGACGCCTATTCACAAAGGTGGTGACAGAGCTAATCCCTGTAACTATAGGCCAATATCGGTATTACCTGTATTATCTAAAGTGCTGGAAAAACTTGTGTTTAATCAAGTGTATGATTACCTTTCAAAGAATGAACTATTACTAGCAGGACCCGTGGAAAATCCACGGGATTCTAGGGGAGGGCCGGGGGTGGAGGGTTAAATAGAGGCCTATGTGCTATCGAAAATAAAATTAGATTGTTTTTATATAGTCAATTTGTATACTACACGCTGTTTGACCTTGAATGGCGCACCGTAAAACAAACTGTCAGGTATGATCTTGCATAATTACGATTTATTTGCGTTATTATTGTTGTGATTTCAATGTAGTTTTCGTGTAAAGACTAAAAAGGCAGAAGCTTGGATGATGATTATATGTTGGCATTGCATGTTCACCAAATTTGTATAATTATTTTCAAAGTAAAGATTTTACGCGAACAATCGGACGGTTTATGCCAATAGGTAGGAGTGTGTGTGTGACTGTGAGCGTAGAATCCAGTGAAAGATTTTTTTTCGGGGGCTCGATCCATATCAAATTTTTGGGAAATTTTCGGGGGCTACTTTTTCTTGGGCTCCTTTTTCATTAATTCATTTAAGGATACCGTGTAGAAGCGTAGTGTTGCGTTAAAAAGGCGTACTTTCGTCAGGTTTCTACGCTGAAAGTACGCGAACAAAAATGAACATGTTAAATTGTTTGCGTCCATCTTGCGTACGCGTACCCCTTCGCGTCCCCCAGGGTATAGTAACCCAAATAGCAAAATATCTGGGGCCCATCTGGGATTTGTATGGGCTGACTAAAGCCCACGTGGCCCATACAAAAACCAGATGTATACCAGATGGGCCTTCCCACCCAGAACCCACGCATATGGGCCCCATGTGGGCCCCATGTAGGCCCCATGTGGGTTTTTGGTGGTGAAAATCGCACGTCAAACATCGGCTGGGCCCAGCTAAAAACCAGGTGTATACCAGATGGGCCTTCCCACCAAGAACCCGCAAGTACCAACACATATGGGCCCCATATGGGCCCCATGTGGGTTTTTGGTGGTGAAAATCGCACGTCGAACATTGTCTTCGCCCAGCTGAAAACCAGATGTATACCAGATGGGCCTTCCCACCAAGAACCCACAGGTATACGGAGCCCACGTGGCCCTTATAAAAACCAGATGTATACCAGATGGGCCTTCCCATCCAGAACCCACAAGTACCAACACATATAGGCCCCATATGGGCCCCATGTGGGTTTTTGGTGGTAAAAATCGCACATCGAAAATTGTCTTCGCCCAGCTGAAAACCAGATGCATACCAGATAGGCCTTCCCACCCAGAACCCACACGTATATGAAGCCCACGTGGCCCATACAAAACCCATATTGGCATTCCCACCCAAAACCCACATGTACCAACACATGTGGGCCCCATGTGGGCCCCATGTGGGTTTTTTGGTGGTGAATTTGCATAATGAATATGGGGTGCGTGCACATCTATGTTTTTTTTACAATTTATCTGAATTTACAGGATATTTCCTAATTACTGATGATTTAGTTATATGCAATTCATTTCGAAAATACTACAAAATGTAAATTGCTAATTATTAGGACATTTCACCACTTTGTATAAATTACATTTAATTAAACATGAATTAGGAAAAACACTAACTGTGAACCAAAACATATTCAATAAAATACAAGTATATGGAAATGTCTCATCACAGTAAATTAAACAAGTCTTCTTAACACCAATGCCTTTACATTGGAAAGTTAAGACGATGTGTTATTGCCATTGGCAAAACTAATTAGTACAAGTGCTACATAACTTACTAATTAAGTCTGCTAATTAGAGCTTTCAACTGGTTGTGCCAAATGTCCAGTTAAACCCAACTGGTAACCCTGGAAATTGAAATGGGATAAATGAATTCGACTGGGTAAAAATAGAACCCATTTAAACAATATGAAGCCCATTTAGAACCACATTGGCCCATATGGGACCAGATCAAACCCACTTAGCCCATATGGATCCCATATAAAAACCCTCTTATAGCCCATATGGGGCCCATATGGAACCCATTTGACCTATATATAGAACGTGGTAGGTCCCACATAAAACCCACATGGCCCATCTGGTGCCCAACAGGTAACCCTTGTGTATATTGATGGGCCAATTGTGGGGCCCATCTGGGTTCCACATGGGCCCATCTGGGCCAAGTGGGTCCAATCTGGGCCGCCCATCTGGGGCCCTTCTATAACCCGGGTGCAGATTGCTGGGCCCCACATGGGGCCAATATGGGACCCATCTGGGCCACATGGGCTGGCCCATCTGGGCCAAGTGGGCCAGCCCAGATGTAACCAGATAAAACCCAGATGGGCCCCACAACATTTTGCTATACGTAAGCCAGGGTACTCTCAGCGTAGTTGGTACGCAACACTACGCAACTCTACTATGGACCCCACGCCAATTAGTGACCTGCCAGTGTCACAAATAAGGTATTAAAAATATGCTCATCTGACCGTAATTAAATGCCTAAAACCCCTGAGCTTTCGGGGGTTCAGCCCTTTGAACCCGTGGACCCCACACCTACACTCAACTCGCTTCGAGCTACCTGATCCCCCCCCCCCCACTTTGAAAAACGTTTTAATGCATTGACTTGATGCAAGAACTGTATCATAGTAAAAGTATTGTTGTCTATCAGTATCATGTTTTTATTTTAAACGACCGACTGTTTTTCTAGTGAAAACTTTACTTTGAAAAATGATTATCGAAATTTAGTATACAACTATACATGGCCAGAATAATCACAATCTAAGCTCAGGTTTCATACCTATATGAGTCTATTCACGAAACTATATTGAAATAGGGGCAATAAGAGCAATTTCAAAGTGTTGTCGAGTCTATCTAATAGCTCAGCTCAGCTCACACACAGTCACAGTTCCGACAGTGCTCGTCAGCAGTGGCGCACTGCACTGTCCGTGCGTGGACTCGAGCCTCACGGCAGCTAGCTTGCAACTGGACTGTCAGTTACGATGAATTTCTTGTGAAAACTTTACTTAGAAGAATGATTTTCAAAATTTAGTAAACAGTTAAGCCCAGGATAATACCAAAGTAACCCTGCTTGCATACCTCTATTCACGTAAACTATATACAAATCACGGCAATCATCATAGAATCAGAGTCGAAGCGCGACTGAGCTGTGCGTGTGACGGTGAGCGTAGAATCATCGCATACATTATACACGTACGTTCGTACACAGCAGGTCCACCTGCTGGCCTACAAATCATATCGTATAAAAAGACGCATAACACGGATAAGCCCAACCCGTGAGAGCGTGCATTTCTTACATGCCATCAGCCGGGTAATTCATCTGTTAATGTGTATTTCTCTTACATGCTACAAAGCATATCCTATAGCAAGATATCTAAACTCGGGCTAAGCCAAACCCGTTAGGCGTGATGTGCTACATCCATTGACAGAAGTAGATTCTCGTCCGCTGTGTGTCTCTTTGTTGATTGCACAGAGGGCGGATGCACGCCTTACCGACTCGCTCTCGCGAGTTCGTCGCCTCCTGGCAATCCGCGACGCCCGCCGTGCTTTCGTCCACCCGTCCTCCCCGGAAGCGTCTTATTTTTTCGTACCACGGCGAGGCCAGATTCCAGTATGAACCCATTTTCATACATAACAAGCTATGAGAGCTTGCAAAGAGGTCACAAACAATTCGACTTTGATTATTTATTGCTTTGCCTCACTATTTATAAAGGCAAAAAAACTAAATAAACCGAGATTTGAACCCTCACGTCAACTCCAAAGTTCTATTAGTAACACGCTGTCCTTACCGATTGAGCTGACGATGAGTTGATGACAGGTTGATTTGTATAATTACTATCACCCTATTAACCGCCCTACCGGATTCCACGTGCGCATGCGCTGGATTCCTTTGCGAGTGCGCATGCGCAGGTTTACCTCGCGAGCTCAATCTGGCCTCGCCGTGGTACGAAAAAATAAGACGCTCCCCGGAACCTCGAATACCACGTTTAACGGCATGGACGTCGATCGCGGGGTCGACGTGGCACGCGGGTTACGGGAGACAGGCCTCGTATAATTGTGCCGCCGTCCCCGCGCCACGGCGGAGGCGGGCGCGGTCGGGGAAAGGCGTTTTTGATGAACCGTTTTGTCCCGTTTTGGACCCCCGCGGCGATTTTGCGTATTAATAGTATAGATGTCATAACCAACACGGCTTCCGCCCGAAACATTCAACTTTGACTGCACTCTTATCTCTCACAGAAGATGTTTGTAAAAAATTAGACAATGGGTATGTAGTAGGTATTGTAACGCTTGACTTAGAAGAAGCGTTCGATTTTGTATCATTTGAGATTTTGCTTAAAAAGCTAAAATATTATGGTTTTGATCAAAGTTCAATATGTTGGTTTCAGGATTATTTCCATGACAGGGAACAATGCACTTTGGTAGACGGTAGCATGTCACAGAGCAGGAAAGTAACAAGCGGAGTGCCCCAAGGAAGTATCCTTGGGCCATGGATGTTTATTATCACTCTGAATGATTTATATAAATCTATAAACAAATGTTCCCTTTCTCTGTATGCGGATGACACTTGCATGTATTTTGCATCAAAAGACCCAAAGATATTAGAGAAAGTAATCAATGGTGATTTGAAATCAGCTACGACATGGTTTTCAAATAATGAATTGTTGCTTAATGTTGAGAAATGTCAGGTCATGTTAACCGGCTCAAAGTCCAATTTGAGTCGTTTCTCTAATGTTGATATTCGTCTGAATAACAAAAAATTACTTAGAGTAATGGAATGCAAATATCTTGGGATTTTGCTTGATTGCAATTTCTCATGGAACCCACAAATAGACCATGTAAAGAAAAAGGTTTTAAAGACGTATTTTGCACTAAAGCGAATGAGACAATTCACAGATGAAAAGATGGCATTAATACTGTACAAAACCTTAAAGGTATTACAAAGTTTTGGTATGGGGTCATGGATTTGGTTCAAATTAACATATTGGAAGCATATGCGTTCCTAGAATATACATTGATCGTTGTCGCGGTTGAAATCGAGTCTACAGTTATGAAATTAGAAATAATAAACTCTTTATGTTGTATAGCTCCCTCTCAAGGTCAAGATATTAATTTAGCTATAAAACAATGTTTATTGACTAAAATCGACCGATTAGCTATTCCCGTTTGGAAATTATATATCCCAACTACATATTCTGAGATGTTCATGGTCGCAGCTACCATTGTACGGCCATAGGCGCTATTTGAAATATATCAAAATTTACCGGGAGCACCGGTAAATTTTTATATTCAATTTTTCTCGAAATCAGAAATGTTTTAGGGGCTAATTTTTTTAGTACTTATAATACATCCACAGGGGCATCAAAATATATCAAAATTGTAAAGATTCACTATCCACCCAATTTTCAAAATTTCCCAAAACTTTGTATTACCTTTAATTCAGCCTCATTTCGCTTATTGCAGCACGATTTGGATGAACGGTAGAGAAACTCGGTTAAAACAACTTCAAACTCTACAAAATAGGTGTTTGAGATCTGTACTTGGAGTGAATAGTAGATATCACACTGAAATTCTTTATAAAACCCTTGAAATTGACATGCTAAAAGAATACTGGGTCAAACAGGCTTTAGTTACTGTATTTAAGTTGTTACATAATCTTGGTCCACCTGTTTTATCGTCATTGATCCAATTTAATACTAAAGTAGGCTATATGTTCCGTTATGCAAATTCACAAATCCCCCTTCCAAGACCTCACACAAATTTTCTTCATCATAGTCCATTATACCATGCATCAAAACTGTTTAATACCCTACCCAACGATATCAGAATAATAAATGTTTTTAAATCTTACAACATTGAGATTAGTAAAATTCAAGATATTTGCTCACTTCTTTTAACTCGTAGATAATTCCCCCCCCCCCGCCTCACTTTATCACTATGATTCTATTTTGTATTTAAATTTCTGTAAATATGTTCACTTATTATAACTTGCATAATTTGTTTGTAAATTGTATTTCCATTGTTTTATATTCTGTTATATGTAATCACGGCCTCGCTGAAAAACAGCTTTTGCTGAATGCGGGCACAATTGTATTATGTTTTTAACCGTGAATAAATAAAATATACCATACCATACCATACATGCGGAAAAGAACAAGGAATTGGTTAAGGGTATTCTAAAAACTGTTGAGCTCCAATATCCATGCTATCCAAACCAATAGATTATGATATTACTGCAACGGGTGCATCAGTCCTGTTGTGTTTGGCGGCGAGCCGGCGAATGATATTGATACTTGGGTAAATAGAGATGAGCTGCTAGAGGAAGAGTCGCAATGAAATCATCTGATTGTTAAAAAAACTAATAGTCTGTCGCCAAAAGTCTGTCGTTAAAACGGCGTTAATATCAACAATACGTTACTATCGTTACATGGAATGGAACTTCATAGAATCCTAGATTCGTGTGGTTTGTCATCAATATAAATACACCGTATAAGCACAGTGGGCTTTAAACAGGGTAAAATATAATTTTGGGGCAGATGTGGGGCTCCTTGCAATTTTACAAAGTATTTAGTCATATGACTAATTGGTAGTCTCCTCTTTAGGCTTTTTCCCACCCTGGATGCGCCTTTATCATGTAGTTGATATTTGTTCATCATGTTGCCACGCTTGAAATGAGCTTTGAAACTCTTCAAACTCCCCCAATGTACGTAGGGTCGCTTTCACATGAACTAGAAAACCGTTTCTGATAAGTTTGCCCAAAGACATTTTTAACAGCCTCACTGCATTTTGACGTTTGTTATGAGGAGTTGGACGATTGAAAATGTGCTTTTTCTTTACTTTCTTGATTGGTGAGACGCCGTTTAAAGACTAATCATTATGTAAATTGTAAATAAGGGCACCTTGATGCTCAGTGAAAAGAAAAGCGAATATATGAGAGAGAGAGAGAGAGGGAGAGGGAGAGAGTGTGTGTGTGCGTGTGTGCGCGTGTGTGTGTGTGTGTGTGTGAGAGAGAGAGAGAGCATGGTAACCATTCCTGTGCCCAGATACCCTTCGAATACTAACCTAATATTCGTACATAATAGGCAATGTACACATAGATAGTGACTCAAGGTTTCTTTCATTTCCACATAATATAACAAAATCAAATGGATATGCAATACATACAAATTCGATGACATAATATTAGACAAAAGATACGACAAATAATTATACAATTATTCAAATAAATCATATAAGATTGGCACAATTGTAAAAAACATAGTTGAGGAGTCTATTAAAAAGCATGTCTTGTAATTTATAAACCCTTTGAGAATAATTTGTTTTTTATAAGTACTCTGTAATATAAATATAAAATATATGTATAAATGCTTAGGTAATCCTACACCCGCCCCTTCCCCCTACGCTACAAAACAAAAAGTTTGTCTTTAACATTGGTGTATATACAACATTTTGTATAGATATCTGAACTAATAAGAAATGATAACCCTTCTAGCAGAGAAGAGAGAGAGAGAGAGAAATCAAAACGAAAGTGGAAGATGTGATCCTTTTCAGGGCTCCTCAATCCTCTCTCTCTCTTACATGGTGCACCCGCAAGTCTACTGTATATCTACATCACCATGCAAGCCGACACTTACAAGCATCATCTGATCGTGTTGTGTTCACGTTTTTCTCGTGAATAGTATCTTTAACATCGGTGTATACATTGTTTTGTTATAACTAGCGAAAATAATAACAAATGATAACCTTTCTAGCAGAGAAGAGAGAGAGTAAGAAAAACGAAAGTAGAAGATTTGGTCGTGTTGTTTTCACGTTTTTCTCGTTTGTCATTTTGATAACGAGTATAAATAATAAAGTGAGTCGTGATGAGTGCATAGTTGTAAAAAGGAAGCTTATGATGATGTTGGTTTTTTTTAACTTGAACTTTTAGCAATTTTTTGTTGATTGTAACACTACCAACCGGGGTAATTTCTATGAGTGATAGGATGAGAGTGATGTTCGCATCGTCGCTACGGGTGACGGGGGAAAGCAACGTTGAGTGTCACTCGTATAACGGGCGGATCGTACTATACAGTGCGTCCCAGAAAAAACGAAACCGAGAAGTATCGATGTTTTATCATAACTTAATCACAACCATAATTAATGAATGATACATATTTGGAAAGCTTAGAGTCTCCTCTTTCAGTTGATGCTACTTACGTGATGCATATTTCACGCATGAGTGATTAAAAGTAATTTGAAGGAAGGAAACCAAAAAGTAATTTGGCGGGCGATATCTGAATTTCAAAGAAAAATTCACATTTCTAGAAGGTTGAGTTTCTGCCCTTTCATATGACACCTCAATCAGGAAAAATGAGCAAGGAATGACAAAGTTCTGTTTGTTTAAAGTAGTGCTTGCATTTCAATAATTTTATTAAACGAATTCGTTTTCACTGGCTGTCTGCCGTATCAATAGACGAACTTAACAAAAGACTTAACTCCGTTTCGTTGACAATCAGCCGTAGACAAGAGTCTTCATGCACGGCTGATTGTCAACGAAACGGAGTTAAGTCTTTTGTCAAATCTGCTTTTTGCTACGGCAGGCACCCAGTGAAAACGAATTAGTTTGTTAAAATTATGAAAATGTAAGGGCTACTTTAAACAAACAGAACTTTGTCATTCCTCGCTCATTTTTCCTGATTGAGGTGTCATATGAAAGGGCAGAAACTCAACTTTCTAGAAATGTGAATTTTTCCTCGAAATTCAGATACCGCCCGCCAAATGTCTTTTTGGTTTCCTTCCTTCAAATTGCTTTTGATCACTCATGCGTGAAATATGCATTATCTGAGTAGCATCACATGAAAGAGGAGACTCTAAGCTTTCCAAATATCATTCATTACTTATAGTTGTGATTAAGTTATGATAGAACATCGATACTTCTCGGTTTCGTTTTTTCTGGGACGCACTGTATTAATGACCAGTTTACAACTATACACCCATCTAATGGCTGTATAGTTTTAACCAATCAGAACGAAGGAAAACTATATGACTATATAACTATACGACAGCTATGCGGCTATACGGCTACGCATCCATCGAGGTACTCGTGAACGCATGTATAGTTTCCAGCGTGCGGGCTGAAGTGCCATAATTCGGTACAAGTATACGAATATACAGCCATCGATGTATAGTTTTAACCAATCATAACGCAGAGCAATCAGAACACCCCCCTCCCCAAGTCTAGTCCTCCCATGTTCAAAGGGTCTGGCTATGCCAATGCTTTCATTGAAGTGAACATAATGTGAATTACAAAATCTTGTCAGAAGCGAGAATGGAACCGTGTATAAAATGGTATGAAAAAGATATGGGGAGAATGTAAACAAAGTAACAGGAAAAGTTATTTATTGATATCAGGACGGCCTTCATACTGTATTGTCAGTGTAAGGAATGTTCTCTTAACGAGTCATATACTGAATGATCTTCTCGCTCTGAAGTGGAAGTCCAACGATTCCACTTTCAATAGAGAAACTAAAACTTATCGGTATGGAGTGCCAAATATAGATTAAAGATAAACTTTAGTACTGGTAATGCGATTGCATTGTGAAAGAAAAGGTGTGGAAAGGATCAGAAACAGTTGATCATGTAGCATGTAAGTATTGGTGTGCACTGCAAGGTTCTGGAGTCATCAAAATCATGATAAATTTGACCGAGTCTTGGTAAAGTAACAAGCACTGTACACAGAAAGCTATATATGGGACAACACACATGGTGTCGGGGCTAGTACTACCTTGATTTCCTTGTCTTTCTATGCTCATTACTCAGCCAGTATACATTTTCTTCCAAAATTGTTTGGCACATGTCATATATTTGTAATCTTGAACATTCAGTGTAAGTTTCGTTTGATTCTGTGAGAATTAAGTTTCTTTTTTTTACCAGAACTGGAGTTCATCTTTAATGTCTTGCCAAAGGATTGAGGGCCGTGCCGGGGATCGAACCCGGGAACTTCGTGTTAATACCAGTCCAATGGCCCAACCTACTCAAATTTGTATAGAGCAAGTCACCTTTGAATGTTCGTTTCCATTGTTTTTGTATACTTCGTTACTACAGTAACCCAATGCCCAATGCGTGTCAATGTACTATCATGAAGTTTAAAGGGACTTGGTTAAGGCCGGTGTGACGGCAGATCTTGTTACTTTGGCGGATCGTGTTCTCGGAACAAAATCTGCCTAGCAGATATCGTGATCAGCAGTGGATATCGTACCCGCTACAACCAAATCTGCCGTTAGTGAACACGGCGGATAATGTGCATTGGCGGATTTTGTTCCTATATAGCTACAGGCAGTGGCGAACCTGGCATACCGCGTCAGGGGGGGGGGGGGGGGTTTGGGGGGGAGGGTGTTTTTTGGGGGGGAGGGTTTTCCCCCCTCCCACGGTATTTTGATGTTTGCGATCGCGCGATTTCATGCATACCCGTACCTTACTTATGTTTTGTTGATTTGAAAAGTCTTCATAATTCGAAAAAGATTGTTTTATTGGGAGGGGGGGGGGGGGGGGGGTTAGGGTTAGGGGTGTGACACCCAAATTTGCTGCCAACTTTTAAGGGTGCGACGTCATCCAAATTTGCCGATTAACAAATGCATAGCATCTACCACCCTCCTTCCCTATCCTACATGTTAATTATTCCATGGTTTAATTAGGCTCTTATCAAATTAAAAAACCTTTTGAAGTAATCATTACCCCCTATAATATTGAAACATGCAACTAATTTGTTTCTATACATCGTGATCGACCTGAAAACAAATACAAAAAAGTAATTAGCCCCCTTTTTGTATCTGAATCCACATATCAGTGATAAAAAATAATCATGCGAGCGCGAGGCATTACGAACTGATTTTTCCCTCAACAGTGACAGGAACTGGGCTTATGAAGCCCTTCAAAATTTCTGTCGGCAAATAATGCGTCACTCTTTTCCTCTTTCCTTCCCTACTTCTTTCATTTTTTTTTTCTCTCTCTCTCTCTCTCTCTCCTTTTTTCTTTCTCTTTTTCTTTCCTTTCTTTCCCTTTTTTCTTCTTTTCTTTCTTTTTCTTTTTCCTTCCTTTCTTTTCCCTTTTCTCTTTTCTTCTTTTCTTTCTCTTTCTTTTTCGTCGGGGGGGGGGGGGGGGGGGGGCAATCCGGCCCCTTCCCCCCATAGGTACGCTAGTGGCTACAGGACATGGTCTGATAATTCTATCGTGAATAACATGGCGGATTGCTAGACTTAAATTGTCTGATTTGTTCGTATTGGACATCGAATCTGTAGGCTATTCCGAAAAGCATCCCCCCTTTATTGCATTGACGCCCACAGGCGACAAAGCCTTGTTGTCTCTCTTTCTTCTTGTCCATTCTTCTTGTCCATCGTTCTAATTTTATGTTAAAACCAGCATAATTGACATTTTGGCATTTTTGTTTTATTTATGCCCGAGTGGGTCTAATGGCCTCTAGAGGCCTATACATAAGACCTCCTCCCCAACTGCTGTTTTAACAGAAATAAATCATAATTTAATTACGTATTTATTTCATTTCATTAAACATTTTTCCTGTGATCTAGTCTCTGTGCTTTTTCATTTTCTTTCTTTTCATTTATAACTAAAATGAAGGCAGATATGGGAAGGGTCATGATTGGTCAGAGCAAATTGACGTGTTTGTTTGGAATCTTTCAAACTTTTGTATTACTGCATTTGTTAGCCAAGAAAACCTTTTAGAATAAAACAACCTGACTCCCATAGTAGCGTTTTAAACATTGGTAAGCCCCCCCCCCCCCCAAAAAAAAAAAAAAAACCAAACAGATTCCTTTGATTTTATATGATAAATTGCAAGAAATAGAAATTATCAACGGCTTCGATCATTTCTTTAAAAATAGATTTATAAGCTAATAAAACAATATAGACCTAATAAACTTAAATTTGTTTTACCCCTATTTTCAAACTATTCTCGAATCCTTACAGAGTATAATTCAGGTTATTTTGCCACCTTTAGAAGTTGTTCGCATCCAATAGACGAAAAGGATTATATTGTATTTCTTTATCAATTTAAAATTTGCCATTACTGTGCATCCCTTACAGATTTATAACATTTTTTTTTATTCGGTTGTACTGATTACGAAACTTGAATTGTGGGGCCGGGGGGGGGAGGGGGGGGGGGGGGGGGTGATCGAGGCTCTTTGCATCATCCCATATCCTCCCTTCATTTATTTTTTTTTTGGGGGGGAGTGAACTTTAAGGTCACTCTACATGATAGAAAAAACAGATTTTAAATATCATAAACTATTTTCTTAATTGTAATGGGTTTCATCAGTATAGTTATTGTTCAATACTGTAAAGACAGTGTAGGACACGGGTGAGCTGATGTGGATAGCGAATTTTTGGAATCATTGGAATTTTTATTTCAAAATAATTATAGCGCAAATTCCCTCACAGTCATCGTCCTTTCATTAAAACTAACGGTGTAGCGTTTTGGGAAAATAAACCTTGAATTTCTGGTACACCTGCCCTCGCTTTCTATCAGCACAAATAGTGAAGATATAGCAATTCTGATACAGAAAGAGAAAAAGATTTGCGAGCGAGCGAGCAAGCCAAAATAATGAAGTTTTTTTCACAGAAATGTTTTTTCTTCTTTTTCATCCAGCATAGTTCTATTGTCAAGGAGGGGTGTACAAATTGGCGATTATGGAGGAGGATTATTGTTTACTTTCCTTCATAAGACACAAAGTGTAATATACATGTTGGTCGCCTTTCTATCACAATGGATTACCATCTTTATCAGAAAGGAACTTGGATTATGATAATAATCGAGAACATACTTTGTGAGCAAGCGAGTGATCTGGAATTTTTTTAAAACTTCGTCATAGAACGCTTGTTTTTATATCCAGAGATATTTTTTATTCATATATAGATTGACTTTTTGAAATAGTGATACAAAATATCATCATTGTCTGGAATATACTGTTACAATGAAGATCCTGGTGATAAATACAATGAAAATAAATAGTGCTTGAATGAAATAAGTATAACTAGAGATGATATATTCCTTTCCCTTAACTAAGATATTACCTTTAAATAAACTGATTTGAAGTACGGTGTTAAACCTAGTGTTGGTGCTTAATTTCCCGTACAACACCTCTTAACTAAAACTTGAAGTCACACATTCTTTCACTACACAAGTCCACAACAAACGGGTGCAAACACACTTAAACACATGCCTGTTGTGGAAGGTTATTAATACTACTCGATCAATGGTCGAAGGGGTCCTCCAAGCAATTTTACACAACAATGGAGAAATAGGTTGCTTTAAGATAGGCACTTTGTTTGGCCCTCACTCCATCCATAAAAAGCAAAGAAAACACTAACAGAATCGTACGAGACTCTTTGCAATAAAATCTTTTTATTTCCCAACAATGTCTTTACAATCTTAATCTTTTGAATCTTACAAAAACTGCCTAAGCCATTAAATACAAGTTGTTCACCCCGTGGTTGGGTACTCTGCATACGCTGATAATTACATAATGGATTTTATTCAAAAAAATGGCTGAGGTGATGGAAATCTATTACATTCTTTTTAAACCTTGCACTCAACAAATCCAATCCGTTCCTTTGAATTTCAAAGAGAGAGGACTTAGAGCCATAGAAATTAAATTACACATTATACAGGACATGATTAATCACTTCAACTTTCCTTGCCCTAGTATGGCAATCATTGTAAAAATGCTTAACACCTTCTTTTACTTCCCACAAAGTGACAAAAATAAAATAGTGCAGAAGGAAAACACACCAACATTGAAACATTGTTGGTGTTAGATCACAGGCCGATTAATATACTTACTGGCCTTACTGGCCTTAAATTTTTACAAATGTACACATTTCCATGTACCTTTACTCAATTTGTATTATAATGTAAACGATATTGTGATGGTCTTTGCTTAATTTTAGTTTGCATTCTTTCCTCTAGCTTTATCTTCTAATTTACTATTCTAATTTAGTAAATGTTTGTATAAATATAATTTTTATTTCTATCTCTTCCCCTATGTCATAACCTCCATTCTTGCTCTCCCTTCCTCATGTTAGTCTATCTCTCTTTCTCTCTCTCTGTAATGATAACCCCTCTATCAATCTTTTCGCCATCAACTCTTGATATGTTCCTCCTCTTCTCCTTCTCGTTCATCATCACGATCATCATCATCTCAAAACTGTATTAATCAATCTATAAGACTCTTTAGATTGATCAATACAGTTCTTATAACATATGACCTTTATGTACAAACAATAAGCCAAATGGTCACAATCATTTAATAAAAAGTGGTAAGAACAATTATTCCAACTCTATGGGCAACAACGTAATCTCCATTTTCTCCTCCTCGTTCAAATATTGGCTTCTTTTTCATTCTTTACTTGTGTTACTTCTCTATCTCTCTGACTATACTCACAAGAAAGTAGAATCAACGGTTTGACATGAAACAGTCTAGAAAATGAACTAAATTTATTCAAGTATCAAATGATTTTGAATTACAGACGGCTTTCTCCCACGAGATGAAACAAATATCTCCCTAACCAAAAACTGGCAAAATAACTAAATGCCTTTCCCTCTTTATAGTCTCTCATTCTTCTCTCTAGTGATGGAGGGTCCTTATCCACTAGGTACACACAAATGTCTCTATACATAGTAGACGACCAGCTCTGCAGTCTGCATGCCTTTCTCTCCCCCCCCCCCCCTCTCCATCCATCGTCCAGTTTATCTCTACCTCGGATGGCTGAACAGCTACCGCCAGCGTCAAGGCAGAGAACACCCATAAAATAATGACTACTCGATTTCCAAGCTTAAGTCCCCTCCTTGTAGAAAGTCAGTAACACTTCTGTTGTCCATTGTGAAATGAGCTCTCTCGTAGCTTCTACGTTATCTTCTGATTCATCGGCCATAGTGTTCGATGATGCTGCAACTGATAAATAAAAGGAAAAAGAAAATCAAATTTAAGTTTGTGACAAAAGAACCATCATCACTTCTTCAACACTAGATCGTGTAGCAGACGTGTATGCAGGGGGGAGGGAGTTTCGGGGGTTGAACCCCCCCCCCCCCTCCTCCAATTTTGTTTATGTGTGTGTTTTTGAGGAAACCCCCCCCCCTCACTTTTTTAATAACAAAAATAAATGAAACATTTTTTGTGCTAAAGGGTGACCCAAAAAAGGTGACTTGTTCCCCCCTACCAACTGAACGAAATATTGGTCTGCCAAATGTTCACATTTTCGGGGAAAAAAAAGAAGGAAAAAAAAAGTGCTCTTACCACCCCCCCCCGGCTTATATTCACCGGCTGGCCGAGTCGTTGTGAAATTGACTGCGTGATTTTCACATATTACCCCCCAGCCCCCCACCCCCCCCTGTAGATCCTCAAGTAGAGCTCATTGATATCATATCGACAAATCTATCGTTTTCATGGCCTCTTTTACTTTCTTACATTTATGATTTCTAATTGCAATCACTATCTAGAGGTCTAGGCCTAACTGTCGGCCATTCTAGTAGACCCTATTCCATTATCAATTATAGGACCTAGAAAGTCTATTCATATTTCATGAGACATAAATCTCATATTACTGTACATTTCTACCTAAAACACGAGTGTTAAGCAGCTTAAAAGGCAATCAGCCCGGCCCCCCCACTCAGGTTTCGAAATGACCGCATGCGTGTTGCCAAAATGTCCTTTTCGTAACAAAAGAAAAAGGTCGACCCGTATTGACTTTACACACCGGACTTTTGCTGAAAAGGGGGGGGGGGGGGGGGGGGGGGGTGCTGAAAAAGGCTCGTATACAAAAGAAAAAGGTCGCGCCGTATTGACTTTACACACCGGACTTTTGCTGAAAAGGGGGGGTCGGTTGGAACACGCATATGCGTACCCTAAATAACACTGAGTGGGGGGGCCGGGGCAATCAGTCTACTTAAAATGCACACACATTTGAACATACGGGACTAGATCTAGGCCTACATTTACTAAAGTTGGATCTCGGCCCACCCTCATTACGTCGTATTATCAGCTTTATTAGTCATAAAATGAATAACCACAAACTTTGGTTTCTTACCGTACAAATGATACTGGATTGGAAGAAAATCACTGCAGAATAGCGGACTAAAGATTATATGATGTTGATTCGATAAGAATCCCGTTGTTCAGTTGTTTGCAACAACAGGACAGCTGATCACGGCGAAGGTGAAAATGGACTAGAATTATGTCCCGGCATGCTTTGCGATGAAACAACCGTGACGTGAAGGCACGTAGACCGTATACCACTCATAAAAACGATACCTTCAGAATGGAACGATAGCTGCAAAACGGAACACTATCTGCCAGCCACTCTGCGTGGTGGGTTACAATATCTGCCGGCAGATTTTGTGACGGGAAGAATATCTGCCGGCGGATTTTGTTCCGCGAACACGATCCGCCAGTCACACTAAACGCCGTCACACCGGCTCACACTTATAGTCCAGCCTCTGTACCGTTTTCGTTTAGCGCACCCAATCAGCTGATAAAATAACACACCCTCAACGTTGAAAGTAGACCTAGCCATTCCTCTAAATCTGGGTCCTCGTGTGGACGGAAATTTGGGGATTGCGCGATCAGTGGAGAGACCGCGATGTGTGTGGGGGATAAAAAGAACGAACGGACTGAATCTGGACTAGCTCACACTATGACGAATAGGGCCATTAGGGGGGTACCACAAGCTACGTTAAGCTGCGAATTGCAATATTGAATATCCCGCCAATCATCGTGTGTGTCGCTGACGAATCCGCTAGCGACCGAAGACGGCCGAAACTATCTCGCGTCCGTCGGCAAATTTTCAGCATGTTGACAATATTTTTGTGACCAAAAAAAAAAAAAAAAATCGTTGTGATTCCGTCGTTTGCCGCTAGTATGTGAGCCGGCCTTAACATTGTTCAGAAAATGGTGCTAAGTAGGTAGTGACGTCAATGCTAGATGTACAATCAAAGATAATCTGAGAGTTTGAGTTTAATTTACTATTATGCACTGCGTAGTGAATTCATTGTCCTGCCCTCAAACGCATCTTATTTTTTTTAAACAATAGAATAACATGCGCTAAACGCATCATCAGTTGGTGTTGTGCATTTAATATGGGACATGGCTGTCGACATGCACATCGGGATTTTGTGAGCAGCATATGACAGTAGACATAAATCTGATGAATGGCGTAGTGAAGAGGGAGAGCTAGGGGGAGGGGGGAGGGGGGGGGGGGGGCAGCGGTCACAGAGCATCTGCGGCGGGTGGGGGGGGGGGGGGGGGAGAGGAAAGGGACTCAGAATGAGTGACTGCTAATTTAAAAAACATGGACAAATCAATATCCCCTTTCGATCAGAGAATCAACCTGTCTTGCCACTTTCAAAAAATTCCTTTGAGCCATCTTCTTTTGTAATTAATAGTTCGATTCATATATTTTATGATTTGTATGTTTATCTGTTATTTTTTACATTATCTTGATTCTCTTTTTTTTTGCTTTTAGCCCTCTTAAAAGATCAAATATCGACATTGTGTAGGCCTATATTAAGGAAAAAATTAGGAGCCAAGCAGATGAAGAAGATGAAGAAGAAACTAGAAAAACAAAATGCAGAAGAAGAGGAAGAATAATAAAAAGAGGGTGAAGGAGATGGATAAGAAGAAGAATAAAAGAAGAAGAAAGGAAAAAGAAGAATAGGAAGAAAAAGATTCGAAGAAGGTGAAGGAGCTAGAAGAAAAAGGAAGAAGAAGAAAAAGAAGAAGAATTAAGAAGAAGAAAAAACGAGAAAGAAAGAAGGAAGAAGGAGGGGAAAACTTGCTGCCAATAAGGCCCTTCCTTCCTTGCAGTAGCGTACGCAGAATGTTTTCAAGGTGGGGGGGGGGGGGGGGGGGGGGGGGGTAAGAGGACACTATTTTTTTTTATTGGGGGGGGGGGGGGTCTCGAAACTTGAATATTTGACATTTTTCTTTGTTGGGGGGGGGGGTAAGGTCACCTTTTTTTAGGTCTGCCGTGGGCATGATTTTTTTTTTTTTATAAATAAAAAACAACAACAACAACAACAAAGGGGGGGGGGGGTTAGGGGGGTTTTCCTAAAAAATACATACATAAAAATACCAAAGGGGGGGGGGGGTTCAACCCCCAACCCCCCCCCCCCCCCCCTGCGTACGCGCCTGCTCTCTCCTTTAGGACACCGGAGAAATGTAAAAAGGGGGTTATAAAATATCTTGAATATCATAGATAGAGGGTACATTGAGCATCTTCCGTCTATAGATTTAGGGGGCCCGTCTCCAAGCCGCAGGAAAAGCCCGCGACTAAGGGGGGGGGGGGGGGGGGGGGTTCAGAAATGTTGGCAGTCCTCAGATAGGGGGATGCTTTTAAAGGGAGGGAACTATACGCGAACCCTACATGAGGGGGGGGGGGGGGTGGATCGAGGAGCTCCATCATTAATCAAATTGAGGCAATTAACCGGTGAATTTCGGGTGTAATAGTGAATTTATAGCTAAATACTGAATATCAGACTGATGATCCCCTTCACAAAAAGAGCTGAATGGTGGTCTCCTGATTCTGTAATAATTATTTGAGGGATACCCACCCCCCCCCCCCCCTTTTAAAACAACAACACACATAGAACAAATCCATCGTAATTTAGAGTGCCAGCTGTCATTCCTCCCTCCCATTCACATACACACACACATGCGGTACGTGCATAAGCAGTAGCTGCATCATGCACACAATATTGCAGTGCGGCGTGATCGAGTTTCACCAAAATTGAGAGAGACAATATCGTATTTGATTGATAAAATATTGTAATTGATTTGTAACAACGTCTATCTTTTGGAGAGGAAAGCATCTGTCGATTTTGTCTTGTAAGTATTTTGTAATTGTATTTTGTATGGTGAATTTCAGATTATTTCGATGCCTTGAAAGTTGAAGTGGCTTTGTTGTTGTTCAGGAATATGAAAACACGAAAATAAACATGTGGGGCAATAGTGAAGAAGTCTCGGCGGATCGTGTTACCAACTCGTCACCCTGGGGGCTGGGGGTCGTTTCTTGAAAACCTGTGTGGCGTTTGGGTCACTCCCAAACATGATTGAATGCGCACCGCTTCCAGAAAAAGGTTTGAAAGCGTGTCTTTTTCAGCAAGATCTAGTTCAAGACCCTAGATCTATATGGCATCGTTACCGTTTTTAAAAGTGGTGTTTTTCAAGCACTGCACTGATCTTACAAAATACCCACACATAGGCATGATAGGAGCATCACTATCCTAGACCGAAAGCTTCAGTCTCTCTAACTTTTAATCGTCGGTTGTTCCACTGAGACTACGTCTGGCTCCACTAGACACCCGATTATAGAGACTGAAGTCTGGGGACCTCTTTCTGCGAGGGACTGTACGGAACCAATGGTTCGGTTCGGCAGGACCGCGATGAATGAGATATGCTACGAGATTTTCACTCTTTACATCCTCATACATGCAGTAATATTACAATAATTAGAGTCTAATTAAAAATAACATATATTTAGCTTATTTGACTTACGATAGGTTGCTCATTTAGATCCTAAATTAATGATTAATCCGAGAAAGTCTCGTCGTCAACATTATCCGTCTTGGTTTTAGTTGATGAATATTCATTTTTTCTTTTCGAACGTCCAATAGCTACCGTAGCTACTACGTACGAGTCGGCCCGGCTTGACCAACGAGCTCCCACGAAACGAGTGCTCTGATTGGCCATTGGCTATGTTTTGGTAGGTGGACCCGGAAATATATCGGCCGCCGGGTAATATTTCGAATGCATGAACGTACTGCTTCGCGGTTCTCAGATAAAAATTGGATAATTCATATAAGCATGATAAGTAAGTCCGTAAATTATTTATTTAATATTAAGTTATCAAATTTTTATAACTGTAATTAGGACAAATGACATACCGACCTAATTTACATCTGATTTAGAAATCAGAAAATTAGATCTAAATAAAGAAAATCGGGGAGAAAATGTTTTGACAGAAAAAGCTGCCATTGTTGGCTATAGCTACCCCCACGGTACGAGATCTCTGGGTTGCCATCTGTATTGGGGAATGACAACAAATGTCAGTTTTATTAAAGAAATGACCCAAATCAGATGGTTATTGCTGTCTACACTATCCTGGCTGTGTAGTAACTTACAACACACAGCACTGGCACCAGTACATTAACGCAACTTCTGGTTCTGGTTATGGATTTTACTCCGACAAAGCACTTATAATCAATTACATGGGATATAACCCATCACTAATAAATAAAGAATGGAACTTACAAGTTTCGTTGGTGTAAATTTCCTTGGTTTCCAGACATCTGGCCTACTTGTTTGCTTATAGCCCATCCGCAATTCAGCTAACGTGCGCCATATTTTTAAGGCCGCTACGTCCGAATATATGCATGTTGATATGGACGCGATCGGTTGTGTACACAGCTCAGCGGTAGGCCATTGCGTACGAGCGTTTTTAGAGTTTGGTATTAAATACATACACATTTCAGCCCAACTAAGCCGACAGGGGTGGCGGAGCATTACTATATACCTTGAATAAATACCTTGAATACCAAAGCTTCTGGAAGAAAGCCGTCTCCAGCTGCCAAGCTTCCAGGTCTAACTTCAAGGGGGGGGGGGGGGGGGATGTCCCAGCTTCCGGGTCTTGCACCATAGTCATTTTATAATTCCAAAGTAGACTATAATATTCAATTTAGCAATTTAATAATAATAATATTAATAATGATACTAATAATAAGCATTTCCAGTCTAACTAGATTGGAAATTCGTACGGAATAAGAGGCCTAGGTGCTTAAAACCTGCGATAAAGCAATAAATGAAAACGTCTGCGAGATAAGAAAACTATCCGTCAGATGTTGCGCAAGAGCCACGAGTCACGAGTCACGTATGTTTTCACCGGGGCCTAGACAGCTCGCCCCAAAAATAACCCGCCCCAAGACAGCTCAACACAATACCCTGGACATCTCGCAACAATACCCTGCACAACTTGTCACGGTCGAGTTGTCCAGGGTATTGTGGCGAGATATCCAGGGAGGGTATTGTGCCGAGTTGTCCAGGGGCGAGCTGTCTTTGTGGCGAATTGTTTCGCATGTAGAAGTCATTGTATGGTGTGTTTTTTGCGCAGTTTTGATGTCATCGTAATCGAGAAGGGAATCATGCCGCCGTGTCTGTAAAAGAAGAAAAAAGTGCTTTAAAAGTGAGTTTAATTCTTTTTATTTCTATACTAACATTAAATTAACATACTTCACTGTTGTAAAATGTAAGACAAATATAACATAACCTATGTTATGTTGTATTTGTCTTACATTTTATGATATTAAAAGTGGAAAAAATCCACCCCGTGCATACCACATACATGCAGCGCTAGAGGTCCATACGCATTAGCATGGACTCTCTATGCTTTGCTGGAGTGAAAATACCCAAAACTGCAAAAGGCAAAAAGCGATTTTTTTCCAGGTAGATCTAGGCCTAGTCTAGCTTAGCTAGGCTAGGCCTACCTGAAATACACCAGGATCGTCCTAAGAAACGGGGATATCCTCGTACAAGTGGACAAAACGCGTCCTCAAAAATAAGGATCGTCTGACGTTCGCAGACGTTTTTTTTCATCAGCGCTCTGCCCGTTTTTGGGTTCCCGGCCGAACCGCCCGCTGGCGAAGCGAAAACCGGATTTTGCGTAAGTCTACTGTTATGGGTTGTCTGTCTTCCAGAGGATTTATCGCTCATAACATGAAAGTCTCTGTACAAAGTCAATGTAAAATGCATCAAGAAAATCATCGCAGAATCCGCTTTTCGCATCGCCAACGCGCTGATAGGAAATATGAAATAACTGCGAACATGCGGACAATCCTTATTTTCTGCGGACGCATCTGTCCGCGTTTTCGAAGACGATACAGGTAGTTCACAGGTATCAATGTTTTTTTTTTAAAGGGATGTTTTTCACGTACAAATAATGTTTATGTTGTTTACTTGTTAGGGTTATAAAACCTAAATAACACATTTTTATATTCTTAGGCCATTTAAAAAAATATACATGTTTAGCGTCCCCGCCCGCTTCCTTTTTTGGGGCCGCCTCCTTTTTTTTTTTTGAAAGAAAAAAAACATGAAAAACACTGCTAAAATGGCTCTATTTCTGATTTAAATCAAAAAAAAATAATTTGTCGGCCGCCATCTTGAAAAAAAATAGCCCCGACTGTCAGGGAAAATATACTGAGCGGCCATTTTGAGCGGCCATTTTGAAAGAAAAAAAAAAAAAAAAAGGGCCTCCTCCTTCCTATTTTTCGAAAAACAGGACGCTAAACATGTTTTTTTTTTTTATTTGGCCTTATGTAATGTTTTTATGTTAACACCAATTACAATTCATCAGTGAACCTACACTACAGCATGAAGATCAAGAAAAAAAATTAAAAAATGAATTTCCAGTTTTCATCTTTCGCTGCCAGACTAACTTAAAGTTGCCTTGAGATGGCATTCTAAAAATATATCATAGGTCTGGAGTGGTGACAAGGAATTGTAGCAGAAGTTGTCGCTCATCTTGGCAAAGACAGTTTTGTAAAACTCTTAGCGGACAAGTTTAGCAAAAGCGGCGAGATGTTGTTGATCTTGTAGTTATGACGGTTTCGATAAACGACCCCTGTGCTCGGGCTGGCGCGCTTGTATGGTTCGGTTTGACCTAAGGTTATGCACAGATCCATAACAAAATTAAAAAATATCGACAAGATCTTGAAAATCTTATACTCCCAATGTAAAGAGGAACCTGAAATTTCCCCGGCCCCCCACTCCGGGGTCGTCCGACCTGTATTGACTTTACACACCAGAAATACATTGTAGGGGGGTGCTTTCAAAGGGAAGGAACATGCATACGCATACCCAAAAATATACCGAGTGAGGAAGGAGGGGGGGGGGGGGGGGGGGGGGGGGGGGGGGGAGGGAATATCCTTGTGACAAAAAAATTATTAAACCTTTACAGCATTCTGAAAAATATGAACTTAACAACAAGTGTCTAGAAATTTTCATTTCGAGATAAGATATCCAAATTGTGAGTTAAAGTAGAAAACTAACTGATTGTATGATATTTTGCACTCCAATGCACGCAATTATCTTACCTTATAATAATATAAAGTGCTTACCACCAAAGTCTCTAAGCGCCTTTAGTGCATTGCCCTTTTGATAAATCAGCTGTAAATCCTACAACACAAGTCACCTCATACCCAATTTATTTTATCAAAAGGAGACACAAGATGCCAATATCACCACTTGTTGTAATGTAATAACGAAGCGCCACTGACGGGCAGAATTTTTTAGTCTATGTCTATGTTTCCTAATCCTATCTCACGATAAAGTCAGTCTGACTCTGTGAAAGTTCTTAAAGGTGAAATTCAAAGAAGATCACAAATATTTCAACTAATGTATCACTAGAGACTGGTAAGCTAACAGATGGCCATCGTACAAGTTTTAGGTCAGCTACATATCGGGTGATTTATAAAAATACAAATACAACCACGTCCATAGCAGCTGGAATATACGAGAGATTCGCCGGAAAAAATAACGATGTTTTAATGACGTCACTATATGGACCAACACTGCCCAAGCAGACGACATCCCATTGAGAATGAACATGATTGCAAAGCAATTATTTCTCAAATTATAATGAGTTTAGTGTATATAAATGTAATGGCATGTCAAACCATTCAAAAAGGGATATGACCTGATTCTGATAACCAAAGTCTTTTGCTTGTAAATACATGTACACAGGATAGGGGTTAATTAACAGTCAAAGAAACCAGACTTTCAAATTGAAAAACCCCCTGGAATGATATTAAGGACGGCATTTGTTCCCTCTTGAAACGCCGAACATACCCCGGTGTGTGCAGCTGAATATACAATAGCGTCTTATTTTGTTTACAAGCAACAGATTCCTTTATTTTTGTATCGCTACATTGTTCATCAAAATAAAACCATGCGCGGGGTTTAGAGTGAGGCAATAGATCATACATTTAGCCTGACGGTAGTGAAGTAAGAGAAAGAACTCAAGAGAAGATGAAAACACAGGCACTGAAAATGTGTAAGATGTCATGGGACATCGTCTGCTTGTGCAAGTCATGTCCATACTGTGATCTCACACATCTCAGCAGCGTTCGGACTTCGGAGAGCTCTTCAGGTGCTATGCCGGGGCTATATTTAAGCGTTTTGTAATTTATAATAATCATTACTTTGAATGTTTCCAAGCATTGAATTTTGATAACCTTGTCGAATCAAAGTTTCAATTTTGCAATAATGAAAATAAAGTTAGTTTTTAAAATCAATGAATATCTACTTTAAATTTCACCTTGCATTTTTTTCAAAATTAACCCCCCCCCCCCCCCCCCCTCCCCTTCTCCGACTGAACATCTTAGTTTTTGTAGGATATCTATTTCCCTTAGCTTGAACAAGGTTGGGACTGGCCTATGGATTGTCAAAGATTTTTGAGCATATTTTTGTTGTTGCACAAGAATAAGATAATTATCCACTCAACCTGGTGAAGAATTGAAGGCCTGTGGGCAATGGTCATCTAGTTGACCTACAGCCTTTTCACACGGGTAAAATTCATTGTATCTAGAGCTGATTAAGTTTAAAGCTGTTTAACTAAACAACTTTAAAGTAAATTTTCCCTTATACGATGTTCGGACAGATACGAAGTCGCGATCTATACGCCGGTCAGAGCAGGCTACAGATACAAAGTCTGTATCTAGAAAGCAAGACAAGTTGTGTGCGAACGGATATACGTTCTTAACTGGGTGCAGCTAAGACCGGGCACTGCTCGTAAATGCGCAATGGCCCTACCGAGCGTTTGAAGAGCAGTGAATCTCGAACGACTGCACCAAATTTTTCTCTGTGTAAATGATGTATCTAAAGCTGATTAGTTTATGCTCTTTAACCACTTGACTGCTATTGGCTTAAAACACGTTCATACCCCCAGTGCTACAGCATTTTTGTACTGTACAAAAACCTGACAAAAACTGTACACTGTACACAAAAAAGCAAGTTTTTTGGGGAAGAGCGCCATCTACTGTTCAAGACCTGTATAACATAATTGCAGTGCTAATTACACATTACGGCTAGGTATTATGCAGTGCTACAGTCTTGACAGCGCAATGCTCTAAACACGTACATGTACGTGGTGCGCACAGGCAAGTGAGAGTGAGACCACGTACATGTACAGGTACGTGGCACGCAGCCAAGTGGTTAAACTAATCAGCTTTAAAGAATTTTACCCCTGTGTGAAAAGGCTGCTATTCCTGCCCAGGCAGCCTAATCAGGTGTACCAATGTCTATAGATTACCATATTGTGTTTACTCATTTGTATGTTCTTTTTTGACAAGTACTGCAGCGTAAAAGAAATATTGAAAAACAATAATAATAAGAGGACATAATGAAACCAAGGCTGGAAATTAATTTTTTGAAAGGGTGGCGTAGTACTAGGGTCTTGATCTAATTTGTTATATTCAAATTTTCTACAGAAATGCATTGAGGAGCCCAATGAAGGCCACTGCACAGATAATGCTGGAGGTTGATGATCAGTGTTTGCAGTGAGGCACAATCCGTCCAATTCCTGTCTGAACCACCCTACTCTGATTTGAACAGCTTGTCCTGTACTGCACTCCAACGGTTGCTAAAACAGATGCAGTGAGCCACAATCAGTTCCAGCTCATCTCTGGACCTCCCTGCTCTGACAGGTAAAGTGTACCAATCAACTAGAAAGAGCTTGATAGCTAGAATGTATAAAATCAACCCCAAACTCTTTGCATCGTACTTTGTGAGTTAATAGATGAGTTTTGACATGCCCTTTTAAAGTGACTCAGTAACGTCGTCTTAGATTCTGAAACAAATTTCTGAATTAAGCTCATGCTGCAACGATAATTATAAACCTTTAGGTCAGTCAGGAACCTCATGACTTTTACAAGCTGATCTCCTGTCTGATTATCCAGATATTTATGATTGGAAATCAAAATCAAATTATCTGGTTTCCTAACGGTTTTAATAACACTACAGTCTATTGGGGAAAATGAGTATGGTGAAACCGGTCACTCAAAGTTTTTTTCCTTTTTTTAGGCACTTTATGATCATTTTGAAGTGCAATATTTTTAGGGCATCAATATTACACCATATCACAGACACTGATAACATGTAGGGCCATGCATCTCAGATTTAACATTGTTAAACATAGTTACGACTACTTGACTCATCCGAACACGCTCTCTTAGAGAAGGACCCATACAGAACCAAAGTCTGAATTGTGTTCATGACATCATGTGCAGGTTTCTTTTTTTTTTTCTTTTTTTTGCAGAGGGTGAGAGGTTGTTATTATACTTACATGTAAGTCACTTATTTAGTAGTTTTGTATGTATTCGTGCTTACAATATCTCAATTCAGAAGTAATATCTAAATCTTGTATTTTTAATATAGTAGTGGCAGCATGGAACATAAAAACTAAATGTTTGTTTTCTTCAACATTCTCTTCTTTTCTTCTTTCTTTTCTGCAGGGATTTGTTGGAGTATGATAGCAGGTGCCCTATTGCTCTGGAGACGAATGCCGGAAAACAATCCATGCCGTCGATGAACCTTCGTCTTTGTCTAGCTCCTCACAAAACTCTTCAGCCTTGAGATATCTAGAGTTCATCCGGTTCTCCATATCTGTAGTGTTGGTTATGGTTATTAGTTGAACGCAAAGACAGAAACTTAATTTTCTTTTTTTCCAGAATTGATTTGAATCAACGATTGTTATTACTATAAGAGAGACAAATAATACTGCCCCTGTTATGCATAATCTATGCTAACGGTACAAAATCATCTTTCTCTATCCCTTTTCCCCCCTCCGTTTTTTCTCTCTTGCTCTTTCCTTCTCTTCTCTTTCCTTCTCTCTTCTCTCTCTCTCCCTCCACCTCTCTATCTCTCTCTCTCTCTCTCTCTCCCCTTTTCTCTCTCCACCTCTCTCTCTCTCTCTCTCCCCTTTTCTCTCTCCACCTCTCTCTCTCTCTCTCTCCCCTTTTCTCTCTCCACCTTTCTCTCCCTTTTCCCCCTCTCTACCTTTCTCTATCCCTTTTCCCCCCTCTCTCTCCATTATTTCTCTCTTGCTCTTTCCTTCTCTTCTCTTTCTCTCCCTCCCTCTCTCTCTTTTTCCTCTCTCTCTCCCTCTCTCTCTCTCTCTCTCCCTCTCTCTCCCTCTCTCTCCTCGCTCTCTCTCCTCTCTCTCCTCTCTCTCTCTCTCTCTCTCTCTCTCTCTCTCTCCTCTCTCTCCTCGCTCTCTCTCTCTCTCTCTCTTTCTCCTCTCTCCCCTTCTCCTCTCTCCCCTTTCTCTCTTCCCTCTCTTCTCCCTTCATCAAGAATCTTAGATATTGCTCTTGTGCTCTGAGCATTTTTGGATTAGAATTCTCGGGATAGCCTCCATGCCAATTGGGTTGCCCAAACATCATGAAATAACGCTTATGATTTAAGGATGTCAACATTGACAATCAGGAATATTTGACCTACAGTACTTTTTATAATTATATTATATAACTTTACATATACACTGGTTAAATGAATACTTATAACTATTGATAAATAGCAGTATTGTACTATTTGCTTATTGAGTACTATGAATACCAAATGAAATATTGCCTGAATGACTTTAATGGGTATCAATTCCTCTGAAAGACAATCAATTTACTAGTATTTCTTACATCTGTTTTATTACAACATTTTTTAAACCAAAGATATTTCTTTTCTTATAAATCATGATTGTCACGCGTAGTAGCACCACACCAACACTGGATAAGAAAGGTACTAGGGTTAAAAGAAAGTCCATACATAAGGCCATTTGTCCATGTTGCAATGTACCTGAAAAGGTCATTACCAAGAGCCCTAAGGTAGTTACAAGAGTTCAAAAGAAAAATTCTCTTTGCAATGTTTGCGGGAAGAAATTTTCTCGAGCCAATTTGGAGAGGCACAGCAGAGTCCATACCGGCGAGAAGCCATTCGCTTGTCAGCACTGCCAGAAGAGTTTTTCGAATGAGGCCAACAGGGAACGACACGAGGTAGGGCACACGGGACTGAAGCTCTTCAAATGCAGACAGTGCGGGAAGGGATTCTCTCGCAAAGAAGGCTTGAAGTGCCACGCGAGGGTTCATTCGGATGCTCGACCTTACGAGTGTAAGATTTGCTCAAGAACTTTCAAACACAAGTCCCACGTGTATGCGCATGAGCGCTTTCACACGGGCTACCGACCGTATAAGTGCGAGCAGTGTGGGAAGGCCTTCACGCAGAATGCCGACCTGAAGGCGCATATGCGCGTCCACACCGGGGAGCGACCTTACGCTTGCTCCGTCTGTCAGAAGACGTTCACGAGACGTCCCATTCTCATTCGCCACGAGCTCATCCACACGGGGCTACGTCCCTACAGCTGCAAGGAATGCGGGAAGACGTTTCTTCAGGACTCGCATTTGAAACGTCACATCATCATCCACACGAACGAGAAACCGTTTCAGTGTGAACAGTGCGGGATGTCATTCAACGTCAAGTCCAATCTCCGCGCCCACGAACGGCTTCACCTGGGGTTAAAGTTCACGTGCGAGATATGCGGGAAAGGTCTCCAGCATCGCGCCTCTCTCACCCATCACCGGCGCCTGCACACGGGTGAACGCCCTTTCGTCTGCAACTACTGCATGAAGACGTTCAACTCCAGCACGCGTCTCAAACAGCACGTTCGTTTGCATACGGGCAGCAAGCCGTTTGTCTGCGGTGTGTGCGGCAAAGCTTTCCGAACAAGCAGCGACCGGATCATCCATAGGCGCATACACAGTGGGGAGAGGCCGTTCGTGTGTAAGCGATGCGGGAAGGGGTTCGTCAAAACAAGTGCGCTGACAAAACATAAGAAATTAAAATGCGATGAAGTGTAATCGTGAGGATCAGGGGTGCCTGTTTTCAGACAATAGCCTGAATTCAGGGCCTGGTGAGTTATTTTCAGAGCATAGTTTAGGCTTTCTTGTGTACAAAATTCCTCATTCTATGTAATTTTCAGGCCCTCTGATCAATTCTAACTGGCATCTCTGTGAAGATGTACTTGCCAATCTGGTTTAAGCCACTGTAATGTGCCAACAATAGTTAAACATGATCTAATCACACTTTGCCAAATTAGGCCTGCAATGCTTGTTTCTTCATAGATAAGGTCTTGCTTATTTCCTTGTGCAATTCATGCCAAGCGATGACAATCTGTGTTCAGGAAAATGTTGTACATGTACATTATAAGCCAGTTCGTATATGTTATGTGCACTTGGGCAGATCAAGGTCATTTGATAAAAACTAAAACTCATTGAGAGGACTTCAGGGTTCATGTTCACAAAGATATGTAATACTTCATTAATTCACCAACAGTACTTTCTATAATACACACGTGGAAGGATTTTCATAAGATCTGAGAAAAGGTATTCATGAAACGCCACCATTAAAGGTAAACTCCAGTACTGGTAAAAAAACAAAAATTAATTCTCACAGAATCAAACGAAACTTACACTGAATGTTCAAGATTACAAATAAATGACATGTGCCAAACAATTTTGGAAGAAAATGTATACTGGCTGAGTAATGAGCATAGAAAGACAAGGAAACCAAGGTAGTACCATCCCCGACACCATGTGTGTTGTCCCATATATAGCTTTCTATGTGAGTGTTTGTTACTTTACCAAGACTCGGTCAAATTTATTACGATTTTGATGACTCCAGAACCTTACAGTGCACACCAATACTTACATGCTACATGATCAACTGTTTTTGATCCTTTCACACCTTTTCTTTCCCAATGCAATCGCATTACCAGTACTAAAGTTTATCTTTAATTTTGGCAGTGATTATTCTAGAATGCACAAAGTGGGATTTAAATAAAGATCTGTTGATGTGTTTCAGTCATTGTGCTATCTATGAACTGATCTATTAGAAGTACAGTCAGTGATTTTTCTTTTTTGGTTTACGGCTATTTTGAATTTAGAGATGAGAAATGCGGCAGGATGTACTTTTCTAAACCATCAGAAAGCTAGCTCAGTAAATCATGAAGCCACAATTTTAGTCACCCGTGCAGGACTTGTGTTATTAGTCTTCACAATGACTCTTTCCTGTAGTGATGTTTGAAAAGAAAAGAAAAAATCATGGAACAGTTTTGAAGATAAACAAGTTTCTTGATTCATCTGAACTCTTTTTTTCTTCTTTTTAGGATATATGAGAAAGAAAAAATTGAGAAAATAAAAGTTCATTAATTACGCTCGACTCCTTTTTGAGGAGGATGTGGAATGGAGCTATTGTCTTTTTGTGTGCTGCACGTCTTATACCATATGAAGATGTTTTTTTTGTGACATAGATCTTGTAATTTTTTGTATCATGTATCAACAGTACTTACAATATGTACTAAACAAGTTAATATTTTAATTTCATCTGTCTCATTTGAAGATGTTTTTTGACAGAAGTTCTCGTACTCTTTTGTATCTCGTATGGCAGTACTTGTTTATACATACAGTTGACTTAAAGATAAACTCCAGTTCTGGTAAAAAAAGAAAATTAATTCTCACAGAATCAAACAAAACTTACACTGAATGTTCAAGATTACAAATACATGACATGTGCCAAACAAGTTTGGAAGAAAATGTAAACTGGCTGAGTAATGAGCATAGAAAGACAAGGAAATCAAGGTAGTACCAGCCTCGACACCATTGTGTTGTCCCATATATAGCTTTCTGTGTCAGTGCTTGCTACTTTACCAATACCAATACCAATACTTACCAATACTTACATGCTACATGATCAACTGTTTCTGATCCTTTCCACACCTTTTCTTTCACAATGCAATCGCATTACCAGTACTAAAGTTTATCTTTAAGTCGCCCTTCCATGATTCGAATAATCAAGTCAAAGCAATTTTTCGACCAGATAATGTAAACATGTGTTATTTTCCGCTCATAAGTAGAATTTCTCCTAAGTCAAATATATTTCTGTAGTCGCAAGAGGTAGGACTAGTACAAAGTTACCTGCATGTACTAAACAAGTTTATGTTGTTATTTTGTCTGTCTCATGTAACAGGATTATGTAGCATAGTTTATAAGGGCACAGTCTGTAGAGAAATGATAATAACAATTATTAAACTTTTAATTCAGCGCATAACACATAGGCACAATTGCATGTCTCTATGCACCTTAAGAACTAGAAGAAAACAAATGAACAATGCACTGGGTTCATGATTCTGGTTATTTATGAAGTGGTGAAAAGATATGTCTTCAAAGAATTGATAAAGGTTGTTATAGGATCCTATACTTCTCAGTTGTTTTGGCAACTTGTTCCACACAAAAGTGGCTGCATATGAAAAAGATATATGGGGCCTGTCACCACGAAATGAGTCCAGTTGGTCAAAATTTGTATTCCTGTTTTTAAGTATTATATGAATCTACATTAAGTAATCTTTAAATTAATGGGTCACACATTAAAATTGATAAATTATATCCAGAAATATGAACAAAAACCTAATTGGACTTTATAAACAATGGGATTACCCAGTTTTGAGATAATTAGGTGTAAAGTTAATGATGCGTAACATAGCCTATATTATTTGCCAAAAAAATGTTAGAAGGAGATATTTTCGTGACCTAAGCTCTGGGGACATAAACTACAAGACATTAATAAGTCGATTTTTGGAAAAATCTTAAATGTGGTAGGTGGGTCAATTTTCAGTACATACACACTATACATCGCTATTACTATGATTGAGCCTAATGCGACACTGGACTCATTTCGTGGTGACTGGCCCCATATCCCTGTTTGACTTTGTCATGGTTTGTGGAACACAAAGCAGAGACTTGGAACTGGAACGTAGCATTTTTTCTGATTTATATGGAGTTAGCAATTCGGTAAGATAAAAAGGAGCTAGTTGGTGGGGCGAGAGTAGTAGTAGTAATGTTCGTGATTTAAAAACAAATTATGTTGATGATAAGTAAATTGCTGCAATGTAGTTTGTAGAAAAAGTTTCTCACATTATGTTGTCAGAGAGGGAAGGCCTGGAAGCCATACCATAGTATCGTAATCAAAGTGTCAAATTTATTATGAAAATACAAAAGTGTTTTTTTAACCTTTTCCTTCTATGCCATTGGAAAACAGATGATTGACATTTATGAAACAATATTGATCGCAACTTGAAACCAATCGTAACTTTAATATTTTTCATTCAAAATCATCTATCCAATTTAATGTAAACGCAAAAGGTACCTTAAAAACTGACAGATGGATGAAAATTCATTGAGCCTTTACATTTTTTAAATCCTAAGATTTTCATATCAATGAAACACAAGTGGCAACTGTTTTATGAACACATGTTGCAATGAGATATCTGTGATTGTGTTCTTCTGATGGTTTCGTGAAACATGCCTATGTCCAGAATATACTAATTCTGAAGCCCGCTCAAAAGAATCCATAGGCATGGGCTCAAATGTTCTACTACATTGCATCAATAATTGACCAAATATTGTGAAGAAAAATACATGCAGTACTAAACTTATCAGAAGTTTTTATTTCACAATTTTATGTCAAACATTCAATATACATACTTGAAAATGTAGATAGATTGTATGTGTAACTAGGTTTTGATCAGTGTACTTGCAGACTAGTTGAGTGGAGTTGAATGTTTTTTCCATGATGTCTCATTGTAAAATCATGTTGTTTGAAATAAATATTATGTTATTGAAATAATTGACTTTTTGAATTGTATGACACAGTTCCTCTGTTACAATTGTCCAGCTGTTTGACTGTTTTACTAAATTCGATTTTATTAACAACAACACATCACATCAATGACGATACATAAACAATCATACAATGCAAGGAATAATTATTGATACTGGTACATGAATAGATAGATAGATAGATTCTTTTATTGATCCATATTCAAAACGTAGCAAATTGGCCTCCACTGGCAGCACATGTTCAAGTTCAAGTTCAAGTTCAAGTTTATTCAAACCAATCAAACACAACATTTTACAATCAATTGACACAAAAGAAATAAAAAACATGATAGGTTTGGGACCCCGGAGAAGCAGAGCTTGTGATAAGGGGCCCCTTAAAAGGTACATAAACAAAAACAAAATAACAGTATTTAGAATACCCGATGACAAAATAACTAATGAGTAAATATGGGAACAGAAAAAAAGATAACACACATACACATACACACCCACGCACACACACACAGACACACCCACATACACACATACACACATGGCTTTCCAGGATTTACTTTAACATATTTTGTAATCTCTCAAAAAGATATTCTCGACATGTATGTTTAAACATAGGTAGTGTTGGACTGGATCTGATGTTTTGTGGCAACTTATTCCATTCTTTGATACAATTAATTACAAAAGAGTTCGAAGCAGTTTGTGTTCTCGCAAACGGCTGATGGATAAGATTTCTCTGACGTGTGTTGTACGAATGGACAGTCGAATTAACAATAAACGCATCTTTTAAAAATGAATTATTTTGAGCAGATTGAGATTTGTACATGAATATCAAACAATTCATGGAGACTAATTCATCAAGAGGCAACATCTGAAGTTGCACAAATAAAGGATTACTTGGACTTCTGTAATTTGAATTTGTAATGAGCCTGATAGCTTTCTTCTGAAGGACTATTAACTTGTTTATATGGCTCCTATACGTATTTCCCCATGCAACATTACAATAAGTTAAGTGAGGCATAATGATAGCATTATAAAGAGTTACTAAAGTTTGCTCTGGTAAAAAAAAGCGTAACTTAAAAATCACACCAACACTCCTCGAGACCTTGGTACAAACATTGCTGAGGTGATCTTTCCAAGTTAAATGATCATCAACTGTAACTCCAAGAAACCTTACATTTTGACTCCGGTTGATCAGATGACCACCTATTGTCAGGGGGTCAATATTATCTGGGATTCTTTTGCCCCTTGATCTAAAAACAACATATTGAGTCTTACTAGCATTTAACAAAAGTTTGTTGCAACAAAACCACTTAAATATATTGTGAACTTCATTATTTGCAGACAAAATCAGATTATGCATGTCTTTGTGGTGAGAGAGCAAGCAAGTATCATCAGCAAAAAGTGAATAAGTAAACAACTGAGATGAGTTTATAATATCATTAATATAAATCAAGAACAATAAGGGGCCCAGGACTGAGCCTTGGGGTACGCCATATTTTACCTTCCTAGATTGTGATTTAACTCCATTAACCACTACATACTGTAATCGATTATGTAAGTAATTTTTAAACCATTTCAAAGCTATCCCACGAATGCCATAATGCTCAAGCTTGCTTAATAATATATCATGATCAATAGTGTCGAATGCTTTCGATAAATCCAAAAACACACCAAGACAAAACTTCCCAGCATCAATTGCATTTATAATAGTGTTTACCAAATTCAAGACACCCATACTTGTAGAGCAATTCTTTCGAAAGCCAAATTGTTGTGGGATCAGAATATCATGAAGTCGAAGGAAGTCATTCAACCTTTTATACACTATTTTCTCTAGAATTTTTGAAAATATGGGTAACAAAGCAATTGGTCTATAATTCTCAATGTTCTTACGATCATTCTTCTTGAATACAGGGATTACTTTAGCTATTTTCAATTTGTTTGGGACAATACCCTGAAACAAGGACTTATTAAAAATATCACACAAGGGTTCAACAATGCATTGAATACAAGTTTTAATGACTTTTGGGGAAATGTCGTCAGAACCGCATGCCTTGGATGGTTTTAGAGTTAAAACAAAGTTAGAAATTTCATGAACAGACGTTGGTCTAAAGTACAAGGACGAGGAGTGATTCTGCACTGACAAAAATTGTTTGTATGATGTTTGGACAGGAGGAATTTCCTTGTTTATTTTAGAGGGCAAATCAATGAAATATTCATTAAAATATTTTGCTTTTTGTAAGTCTGATTTTAACAGTAAATCATTATGATACATATCATTTGGAAGTGGCGTCTTCTTCCCCCTCCCAAGCAAACCATTAATATGAGACCAAGTCTTTCTAATATCATTCTGAGTAGTTCGAAAAACATTATCATAATAATCCTTCTTACTTTGACGAACAAGGTTTGTCAACAAGTTTTTATAGTCAACATAACTTTTCCGATTAATCTCATTTTGGTTCTTAATATATGTATGATAAAGCTTATGTTTCTGATTAATAGATTTCAGAAGACTTGGAGTAATCCATGGTTTCCTGCATTTCTTCTTCACACTCAATTCAACTAAAGGGAAATGTAAATTATATAAGTTGGAAAAAATATCACTAAAATAGTCATAAGAAACATTTGCATCAAACAAGCTATATAAACTAGACCAATCAACTTGAAGAAGATCGCGTTGGAAATTATTCATTCTTTCATCAGTAATCACACGTCTAAATAATTTATTGTGTACCTTTCCTGTAGTGACTGCATTGCCTTTGTTAATGCTACAAATTGGCATGTGATCAGAGAAATCAGAACAGAATATTCCAGAATAGAAATGGTCTTGAACACAGTTTGTAAATATATTATCGATTAAGGTTGCTGAAGATGACGTGATACGAGTCGGTTTAGTGATTAGGGAAAGCAACCCAAACGAAAACATAAAGTCAACAAAATCTTTTACCTTTTCATCTACATCAACATTTAACAAATTGATATTAAAGTCACCCATAATATAAATGTCATTCTTTTCTTTACTCAGTATTTGCATTTCATGATCAAAGCCATCAATAAATGATCTAATGTCATTACCAGGTGCTCTATAAATGCATCCGACAATCGACTTTTTGTTTGCAATACTAATTTCTAAAAATACACATTCATAATAAGCATTAGCCATAGATAGATCATTACGTATCTTGTAATCAAGCCCGTCTCGGACATAACATGCTACTCCACCACCTTTCTTATTTGATCGACAGACTTGAACAAATGAATATCCTGGAATATCAAACATAGCTACATCTGTAGATGGTTTGAACCAGGTTTCTGAAATACCAATAACAGAGAAATTATGTTCTATACAGGATAGTAATACTACCAGATCATCAAAGTTTTTAAAAAGACTTCTGGAGTTAATATGCATCAGAGAAAGTTTTTTATCGCCATTAAACTGGAAATCGCTGCAGTTGATATAGCTACACTCATTAACAACAGCATCATTAATATCTTCAAAATCATCATCCATGAGGAAAGATTAGATGTAAACAGTATATAAAAACAACAGATCTGAAGCGGTCATAAAAAATATCAAATACCAAAACAGAGAGATAAAACAAAGCAGTTTGCGGATAGCCATCACATTCATTCACATACAAGAACACACACACAGACACACTCAGAACGACATGAACATAAAAATATATAGAGATGTACAGAGTATATTGATAAAAAAAAGTGCAAGTGCACATAGTAAAAAGTGAAAGAGAAATAAGGCTTAAAAAGGGAAAAAGAAAGATGTATAAAGAAAACAAGACGTAATAAACAGAGAGAATATATATATATATATATATATATATATATATATAAATGTAAGAGGGAAAACAAAAGGTGTAAAGAACGTTAGATAACGCACGGGTAAAAATGCAAACCTCTAGGAGAGGCACTTGGAAGTAAAAAGAAAAATAAAGAGTTACAAAGTCGCAGCTTGCTGCAAAGATGAGAAAAGTTTTTTGACTTGAACCCCCTCTTCGTTGGTCTTGAGGGCAGCCATGACTCTTCCATCAATCGACCAAGCCGCTTCCACCTTTGGATGGGTCGCCAATTTCATCAGAATTTTGTGGTTAAGTGAAGTTAAGTCCTCCTGGATGGAGATACCTGACCCCTTCAGCTTGCGACGCTCCTTCATCAACTCTGCCTTCATTCTGTGCGAGGACAGCTTCACTAAAATTGGGCGGGGCTTGTCGTCGGTGCGGGGCTTTCCTGAACGGTGTGACCTGTCGATGTTGGCCTTGGTCATAGGACAGCTGAGATGCTCTGATACCACCTTAAGTACCAAGTCATCGGTACTCTCCTTAGATGTCTCCGGCACCCCAAACACCCGAACAGAGTTCCGCCGACTATATTGCTCTAAGTCGTTGGCTCGACTCTCGAAAGCCTCAATCTTGCTCCCCAATGACTTCATGGAAGTGGTGAGGGACTGAACTTGGGCCTCCTTTTTATCCAGCGCAACTTTTAGATCGTGGATGTCGCCTTCTTGCCTCTCAATCTTCTCCTCAAACTCTCGCTGGCGCTTAGAAAGAACTCTCTCTATGCACTTTTCCAAAGCTGATACAAATTCATCTTCACAAAATATATTTTTAATGATATCATGGATATCAGAAAACTCTGAAGAGAGACTACTCTCAGTAGAAGAGCCTTGACCGGTTGATGACATGATGGTAATAAAAATGAGAGTGGGGAAGAAAGCTCCGTAAACGAGGATGAAGAGCGAGAGGGGTAATAAACTGGAAGTGAAAGTGAATTGAGGAATGTCACATGATACTCACAAAAAGTATTATATGTGGGACAACAGTAAGCACATACCTAGTTGAAAAACAATATTTCCTCAATCAAAAACGGGGTGAAAATCCATGTCCTAGCAAGTTCATGACGTAATAAGTAAATCCAAATGTCTCCCAGAGGCTTAAGTGAATTGTTCAACACAATTACATGGCGATCAAAATATCAAATCAAGACCAAGCAAGACAAAGTAGTATCAGCTTGATAGGGAGGGAGTGAGATGAGGGTGCATGGGAGTGGAGATGGAGGGAGGAAACTAGAACGAAATACAATGGAGCTACAAGATAATTGATGAACACTTAAGCATATTCGTCACATTCATGTACATAAAACCATACCAGAGTCGTGACATTTATAAAAGCATAAATATACATGTATTACGTAATAATAGGGAAAACTTTAGAAAGAAATATACATTTAAAGATAGAGAGGAGAGAAAGGGATCGAAGGGAGACTAGATTGAAGAGCGAAATAGTAAAGAGAGAGAGAGAGAGAGAGAGTGGGGGGGGGGGGGGGGGGGGGTAGAGAAAGATTGAATGAAGGTGGGCACGGTGGAGGAGAGAAAGAAGAGGAGAATATAGAAATAGAAAGAAGAAAGAAAAGGAGAGAGAAGGGGAGGGGGGGGGGGGGGCAAGTTGCAAACGATACATAGATAAAATGTTTACTGTGTTTCTGAAAAGTAATAGACCAGTCTCAGAAAGTGTCCCCCCCCCCCCCCACCCTCTCCGTCAACGGAGGAATACCATGCATGTTGCCAAAATGTCCGGTAAAGGGGTAATTTTCATGCACCAAAGTCCGGCCCGTACATACACAAACAACTTCACACACCGGACTTGGGGGGTGTTTTCAAAAGGAGGGAACATGCATATGCGTACCTAGCCTATAATCTAGGCGGAGTGCCGAGCTTTTTTCTTTGCTGCTAGACTAACCTTAAGCAGAACGTCTGATACGGCGAGACTACGAACCGTGAGGGGCGCGGGGGCACAGGTCCATGCGAAGTGCGCCGGACACGACGGAATCCCCCCACCCGCCAGGAACAATCGTATCCCAACGTCAGGCAGAATGTGAATTGCACACGATATCCGCTACCAGGCTGGCAATATGCTAGAGCTCGCCTAACCTAGCAACAACCAATGCACGCAAGTCACATCCCGCCTACCGAAACACAATCACTCCCAAGAGGTGAATGGAACCACCCGCATGATCCAGGCACCCCCACAAACAGCCACGCTCGATCCGAGCGTGAAGGAAGACTAGTGTTTATTGAACAATACTGGGTTTACAACTATATTTAGACATGGATCTGCATACCATTTAATGTAAACAAGATATACTCAGAACTAAATGTGTGAATACATGTATGTGTGCATTACTGAATACTGATATTACTGTGAAGTTGTACATGGGAAGTAGAAGTAAGCACAAGTGCTAGTCGAGTCTAGTCCACTATTTGGCAAGATATTTTTGTTAATTTACTTACATTAATCATAGTAATCCAATTCCTAATTATTACCCTGTACGCAATCTGTACTCCAAAGGCGGACCCCCCCCCCCCCCGCCCTGGATCCGCCACTGACATACACTGTTGGTCATAATGGTGGAATAATTATTTTTACCCAATTTATGGAATGATTTTGACAATGATTTAATCCTAATAGATCTAAATGATAGTATACATTCTCAGATTTTATTGAACAATAGTTTGCGAGTGTTTGTTTTGCGTGAATGCTAAACCATTTGTGTGCTGCTATGCTAATCAACTAGGGGACCTACGTCCTTAAGTCATAACTGACAGTAATGAGGATTTATGCCTCACAAAAGGGCACTAATATAGATGATCGACACAGTTTTTATCCTTGGGCCTCACAGTAACGAGGCCATTGCTCAGCAAAAGAATCGTGACTGTACGCAGCAGGGTACGGCCTCCCCCCCCCCCCAAAAAAAAAATAGACAAAAACAAAGAAAATGCAATAAATTATCAATAATTAATTGAATTTTGCCCCGATTCCCCAACATAAACAATTATCTGTGTGGCCATGCCTTGAACCATAACGCAAAACAAACAGAAGATGGCTCCCCCCTCTGCCCCCAAAAGTATTTTTATTATTTTTTTGCTTAATGGGGGGGGGGGGGGGGGGGGAGGTGTTGAGAAAGAAAAATATGGAACCCCATACCCCCCCCCCCCGTTGAGCCCCCCCCCCCAAAAAAAAAAAAAACGGGGGGGGGGGTGCTCACCCCCCTCCCCCGCTTATTCAGCCGGTTGGCTGAGTCGTCGCTTAAATATTTTCTCACGAATGCGGCCCCCTCCCGTGCAGTATTTCCAGCTCATTAGCAATGTATATCTAATTGATCCTATGAAACGTATTGAAGAAATTAGACACCTCTTTCATTCTTTGTCATCAATAAATTATTTTGATAGTGCTATCCAATGATCGTTATGTATTTATCTTTTTTTAATATGTAAGTTCTTTAAAAAAGTTCTCCAATTCTAAGTTGGAATTATTGAAAATTCATGTTCATGCCCCATTTGCGATGATTAAGAAATCATAGAATGTGCAGTGCGTCATATACACCTGTATATTGGATCAGGTAAGCCTAATAAGATAAATGTTGCAAAAAAGCGCCCTCTTATTTCTTAAAAACACATTATACCCTCCAAACATTTGAAGAATTCAATATTGACAATAATAATGAATTGTTGTAACATTTCAATTTTTACTTGGCTCCATATGCTCAGAAAAGTTTACTGGAATGTGTAAAGTAAATATAGTGAAAATATAAATATATTTATGTGGAAAACTGCTTTTCTCGTGCACCAGTATAGTACTTGTATGCCTACCCTTAATATGTGTTATACATGTATAATACAAAATATTTTAATTAGGAAAATCCTCCGTCACGTTTATAAAAATAATAATTAAAACAGTTGAAATAAAAATCCTTAAGAGTTCCAATTCACTAAAACCAGTTTTAGTTTGACCTGTTTTTCGTCAGCTCCAAAATAGCCGTTGAACCATCCTTCCACAATATGGCTATACAGACTTTGTGCGCATAACCATGGCAATTGGGACCACATTTCCTGTAATAACTTTATGACATCATTATTTGTGAACGTACACCGAAAGTTTACAATCACCACTTCGAGAACCAATATCTAAGGTAGGCAAAATGCTACAGAAACGTTTTTAGGATAGAGTGAAGTGGATATGTTTAAAAACATTGTTGTTGCTATGGTTGCTGTTCTTGTTGTAGTTGTTGTAATTATCATTTTTCGTACATTTTTTGCCTCCACAACTAAATTTTGTATTATTGCTTCCTGCTTTGCAACACGCGTAGTAGGATTATTCTTCTCCCTGTGCAAGATATGCTACAGCTAGTAGGCCCTTCCCTGTATTTTGGCCACGTGTCGAGCCTCCTTTTCGTTTAATTTCGTGAACAGTTTGCCGTAATTTTGTTTCCATACTTTACATACATATACATATATTGACTTGTTACCAAGTTCATTTGTTGCGCATTAACAAACAGCAAAATTTCGAATGACATTTATACATGCCCCCGTACAATTCTACGACCCGCATTGCACCCACATGTAGTGAATGATATACATCCGCGCTGAACGCGATGCACCCGAGCTACACGCACACTAGCCCATAATATTGAAGGAGCGCGATGCCCTGGTTTGGACAGCAATATAGATATGGATAATATATCTATATCTACAATGAAATACTCGTGTGAGTCACGTGCCTTCCTAAACAGTCCTAATAAGTTATGAATATTCCCGAACATTCTCAAGGTAGTCCAAATAGATTAAAGAAATACAGTGTCTAAAATCGTGCCTAAAGTTGTCAGCCTAGCTGTATACAGTGATCGTGCAAAGCATGACTGTAGGCCTACGTCATAATAATGAAATATCACCATTGATCTTGACGAATTGAAAGAACTTTGTATCAATGAATAGGCATTGTGTGGCTAAAGTTGTCAGTTATAGTACATGTAGCAACACATCAATTTTGACAAACGATATTTCTAATGGTCTTCTTGTAGATACCAAATTCGTTCATGAGCAGAATGATTGCCGATTCATTTTACTATAACCAACAAAATGGAAACATTTGTGGAATACATGTATCTTTATAGAAGGGGGGGGGGGGGGGAGATACCAAGATATGGGTACTTTGAGAACTGAAAACCGACACAGTGTGAACACACAGCAGAAAAATTTACATTTGATCATATGGAACCGCATATTCTAGTTAATACTTTACCCGGGATCATATTCGACATGTGTTCTACCTTTACTGTGATCTTACTTGGCTTGTTAACTATTTTATTTTGTATGCATTAACCATGGCGTTTTTCTCAATTCTCTCTGCAATGGTTTTCCCTGAATTTGTGATTTCGCATTGCCCTCATTTTATTAAGACAAGGGACACATGCAAGCCATCATGATGAACAATAATTTGCTTATGGGAAGGGGAATTGTGGCAAAATGTGTTGTCATAAAACTTTTAGTAAGAATATCTCTACTCATCAGTGACAAGGGTATATGGTAGTGGTAAACAGCGCCCTGTTTGGTGCTTCAATGAGACACACAATATGTACAGTGCATTGTCGATATCCAAGGGTCCATTTTTGTAAAACCTTTCTAAGCCTAATTGGCAACTAAAATGCTGTCTGCATGTCAACTAAGCTCTACTTGGTAATATGTATTCATACAACTTGGCTATGTTTTAGTTCGCAACTAGACCCTATTTATACAGCCTAGTTGGTAACAAAACGATCCCTATCTCAATTAAGACTACGTTAGTTGTCAACTGCATGTATGTTCATTACCCCCCCCCCCCCCCACTCCGGGAACGGAGGGATCGCATGCGTGTTCCCCAAATCTCCGGCTCGTTACAAAGAAAAAGATCTTCCCGTATTGACTTTACACACCGTACTTATGCAGAAGGGGAGGGGGGGGGGGGGGGGTGTTACACCCACAAATGTAATAACGCCCACAAATGTAATAACACTTTACCCACAAATGTAATAATTTCACCATTTGATGGCAGGGGGGAGGGGGGGGGGGTGGTACATATCTCCCCAACGGAGTATAATGCAAGCCATACCAGTTACCCAACTAATATATGAAATTTTGAATTGTGTACTGCTGGAGCAATGACATACATATGCCGTTTGTCTTGAACTCGTCAACGTGGATTGGGATTTAAGACTAAACGTTATTTTTAAGTGTCGTCTCTCTGTTTGTTCTCGAGTTTTTGGTCTGATGAATAATGAGCTTGAGGAGATGGCCTTGGTATGTCTTTGTTCAGAATTGTACTTCCTTCCTTCATATTCCATTTTGAATTGCAGTATGTAAGGACATTTTCAATGATTAACCTGATGTTTATTATTATAAGTTGATTATTTGTAATACACTGTACATAGAAAGGCTGGTGATGGATTTTACCTCTGAATGTCATAAATTATTTGTGTTTGCATGTTATTACCCTCTGGCTTGAATTTCATTGAATTTCATCGAAAAAAGAGGTATGATTGAAGCAGTCTGTAAGTTACAGCTGTTTTAGAATACGTGTTGCATCATTCAATAAGATAGGTGTATAGAGACTGAAAGGATATACTACACCTACACAATATTATTGCAAACATCATGGGCCAAATAAAAGTAGTGATTTTGATAAGGCCTAAAATAAAAACTTGTTGTATTACATGGGTCGTTTGGTCGGAAATTATTTTATTTTTTAATACTTTTTTGTCGCCCTTTTTGGGCCGATATTTGTCATTTTCTTTTTTTTTTCTTTTTTACCCACCTTCTTTTGGCTGAAATTTCTCAGTTTTTAATGCTTCAATACATGTGTTTCAGCGCATTCCATTCATATCCTTTTCACCTCATAATAATCCATGGTTTGCAATGTTGTGTTGAGACAACACTCTGTGCTTCTCAGCTGACGAAGTTGGTTTCAACTACCTGTAAAACTTGGTAGCAATGTGAAGATTGTTGACAAATTGTACAGGTGGTCCCGGGCACAAAGTGGTCTCTTTACTAACCAAAGAAGGGACCGAAACTGACACAGGAAGAGACAGCCAGACACTTTTGCATGCAACAGGTTCAAATCATAGCCTATTACAAATGTTTGTATCTATAAAACTGGTCCACTTCAAAGAATATGCTCTTCATTTCGTTTGCAGTTCTGGGGATTGATCCAAGTGTATGTTTGTTCCAATTGTATGTTTGTATCCGTTTTTGAGTCTGAAATGATTCAAATCTGACAAGAAATTAAAAAAAAATACATGAATGTTTGAACTCACTGTATCTCCATGTTTTAATCTGAGTTGTACAATTTATAAAGTTACAAACTAACTTACACTTGCTGGAAAGTTTAATAAAGAAACAATATCTGAATAAATAAACATAAATGCACGTGCGTTTTCTTGCACACATGATTTTCATCCATTGCTGCTACTGACCAAAATGTACTTGTTTATGAAAGCACCAACATCTTTGGAAGTATTTATGTATAATTTTATAACTGTGTCTTCCTGTACACATTCTACTGTTTATGCTTAAGTATGAATAAATAAACAGAAATACATGTGTGTTTTCTTGCACACATGATTTTAATCCACTGCTGCTACACACCGAAATGTACTTGTATATGAAAGCACCAATATCTTTGGAAGTATTTATGTATATTTTTAGCAATGTGTCTTCCTGTACACATCTCCCTGGTTTCTAGCTGGTACAGTACATGGTATAAACACGTACACGAGGTCGGGGTCTACGTGCATGTTTACGCTAGTAGGATTTTGAAACTAGGGCAGAAGACGAGTGAGAATTTGGGAATAATTTGGTTTCATGCATTTATATGCCAAGTCAAACAAAATACATAATTTTGTATTTATTAATACAAACAATAAAACAAAAACGGTTTAAAACAAAAACAAATATTAAAATGCCGACCATAGATTTTCAGATTTTTGGGTCGGTTGCAAAGGGCAATACAACAAGTTTTTATTCTAGGCCTTATTATTAAAAAATTCAATTAGGAAAAATATTCTGTCACGGGTATAAGTACAATATTTAAAACAGTCGAAATACAAATACTTGAGAGTTTTAAATTTACTATTACCGGTTTTAATTAACACTTTTGTCGTGTGCTCAAGGCTAGCAGTTAAACTTTTTTCCACCATGTGGCCTTCCAGACTTTGTGCGCATATTCATGACAATTGTGACGACATTACCTACAATCACTCTATGGCACCATTATAATCTGTCAACACAGTAGATCTACAAGCGCCACTTTGAGACCCAATATTTAAGGTAGGCAAAATGTTACATGTTTGAACACATTGTTGTTGTTGTTGTTGATGTTGTTGTTGTTGTTGATGTTGTAGTTGTTGTTATTATTGGTTTCGTACATTTTTTCTCCTGACAAGTACATTTTGTCTTATTGCTTCCTGCTTAGTTGCAACACGCGTCGTAGGATTATTATGCTCCCTGTGCAAGATATGAAACTGACTGCTAACGTTGGCCATTCTATACGTGTATGTATTTTAGCCTTGTCACTCGACCTTCCTTTTCGTTCAGTTTCGTTATTAAACAGTATGTCGTGATTTTGTTTCCATACTTTCAAAAATAGGCTAACATATAAACATATTGAAATGTTAATATGTTCAGATGTTGCGCATTAACAAACAGCGATATTTCGAATGACATTTCTACACGCCTCCGTACAATTCTACGACCCGCATTGCACCTACGCACAATAGCCCCGAATTGAAAAGGCGCGATGCCCTTGTTGGGACAGCAATGTATACGGATAATATCTGTATATCTACAATGAAATACTCGTGTGAGTCACGTACCATCCGAAATAGTCCTAAGTATTTATGAATATTCCAGAGTATCCTCAAGATCCAAATAGATTGAAGAAATACAGCGTGTTTGCCAAACTAAAAATAACAGGCAATATTGTGCTTAAAAAGTTTTCAGTCTAGCTGTGTACACGGATCGTGCAAAGTAGGGACTTTTAGATTTGCGTCGACTGATACGTGTGACGTCCAATTCAAGGCAGTGCATTAAAAGGACGTCGACCGTAGCAATCCACATTGTCTTCGTGCAAATTTAAAAGTCCCTAGTATGACCGTACGTAAGAATGTTGAAATATCACCATTGTCAGTAACACCTACCCAACCTATTTTTACCTTTCATGATGTAACTTCATATTGTAAATGGTTGGGAGAAAATAACCCAATTATTGGACAAAATTTGCCCAACTTTGATTTGTCCAGTAACATCTGCCCAACTTTTTTTTTTTTTTTTTTTTACAGTGTATGCATTAACCATGGCGTTTTCCTCATTTTCTCTGCAAAGTTGTTCCTTGAATTTGTGATTTAGCATTGACCTCATTTTCTTTACACAAGGGACACATGCAAGCTATCAGGATGACCAATAATTCACTTATGGGGAGGGGAATGGTGGCAAAAGGAGTAAGAATATCTCTACTCATCAGTGACAAGGGTATATTATGGTAGTGGTAAACAGGGACCTGTTAGGTGCTTCAATGAGACACACAATTAGTCCATGGGCCAGACCAGAGTATTGGTACCACCAGAGGTGGCAAAACCTTTGTACTTGTTTTTGTTCCTTGGGCTTATATATGTGTAAAAAGTTATGATATCATTTCCGAATGAAAAGTTTAGTCATAGATATCAGCAGTTACCATGGCAACACAACACTAAACAGTTAGAGTCATTTACAAATTATAAAAACAACTTTTGAATGCGTAAAAATGTAAAAGTTAGAATACCTCACCATAAAGGAAAGCAATGAAATGCAATTTACATCACCATTTATAGCGGTTGCCATGGCAACGAACCCATAATAGCCTAAATAAATGAAATAATTATTGAGTAATTTCAGTAATATATTAGACAATATACTCATTCAAGACAAGTTTAAGACCCCTTTCTAAAATAATGACCAAAATATATGACTAATCGATCATGGAAGGAACTATGGTTTTTCCTGTAAGGAAATAGAAAACATATTTTTAAGACTAAGACAGTGTACACTTAACATTCGATTAAGAGAGTTTCAGTTCAAACTTATACATAATACATTATATACAAACCATCACCTCTTCCGTTTTGGTCTTGTCTCGACTAACTTATGCTCATTTTGCGAAAAAGATGAAGAAACATATAAACATTTATTCTATACTTGTGAATTTGCACAATCAGTGTGGGGAATGTGCACGAGATTTTTAGACTTTGAAATACATAACTGTAGTTTGGAGGAAATTCTGTATGGGAAAGAGGAGAGAAATAAAGGAAAATATCAATTAATGAATCATGTTTTAATTCTTGTTAAATATCTGATTTATAGAAAAAGAGAACTTAACAAACCACCCTCTTTTAATGAAATAAAGAATAGTATAATAGGGGATAAAGTAGAAGAAAGGAAATTGGCAGCAATGAGGGGAACTCTCACTATTCATTTTTCTAAATGGGAAAACCTGAGTATTAGACAAACAATTGGAACCCAGAGCCAGTCGTCCACCGGTTAAGAGGGGGGGGGGGGGGGGGATAAGGGAGAGGTCGGGTAGGGTAGGGTTAACAAAAAGAGAAAACTTTTCTCTCAGGACAACAGTATAAAAGAAGTATAAGTTGCTACATTGTTAAAACAAAATTTTTGGATTATACAACTGCATATGTTTTCTTTGAAAATATGAATTTTTGTTTTAAATATGATGTATAGGAACTAACTATGTGAGTTTCTTTTGAAGCCGTTTGTAAGACAAAAATTTATACTGATTTATAATGTCTTCACATTTGCAGTGAGCGTTACATATGATGATTGTAATTTGTACTATGATTATGATTTGTTTCAAGAGAGAAAAGAATAAAAAAATGACCATAAAAAAATAAAAAAATAATGTGTTATATAGTACCTTCCCATTGTTACCATGGCAGCATGAATTATACAAGATGCCATGTACGTTACTATATATCATATGTTTGCTATATCTTGGGATTGGAGAGGTGTTGAAAGTTCATTTTGGTATCTAAACCCAGGTTCTCAGGTACAGAGAAAAAAGCTAAAGCATTATTTCGGACATTAACATAGGACATCACAGTTAATTTACATAAATTAGCATAACAAATCAGAGCAAAATGACCATAAAAGTAGCCGCGGCATATTACAAGCTAATTTTTAGGATTGAGAAAGATTGAACATTGTAATGACTACAATAGATGCCAGAAAACTTCTTTTGATTGTATGCAGTGTTGGATCCAGCACAGATTCATCACAACTGTGCGGTTGTACTTGCAGCATTCCATCACTCCATCTACCCTTCTCACTCAGGGATGTGGCTGTCCGTGTCTCACTTCCCGCCTTCCTTAACCAACTAAAATCTTACTTTGAATAAACTATGAACACATGTAACAAACATCAAAAGTTGATGTTTGGATATAATTGTAATTAAATATATAATTTGAATGTTAGGAGATTGATTTGTATCTTCCCTCATTATAATTGTTTCTATCCAACATCTCAAACTGACCGCTTAGTTTTGTTCCCCAAAATCTTTCTGAAGTGCAAAATAAGAACTATTCTTCAATTCCAATTTCTGCTACTTACTTTTTTTTTTGCTTCACTTAGACAGACATTGTTTTAGTGATGCAGAATAGCTAAGTGCCATCTAGATAACACAGGAACGTAATCATAATATCTGACTTAACTTATATTTCCGATGTATAAATTATGATTTATTTTGTAATGAATATCATCTCAATCGAAGAGAACAGAAATAAATCTTCCATTCTCAACAAATATGTTATATCAAATTTTGCCCCAACAATGATTAAACGGGAATGATGTATCATTAAATATTTTGCACAGTGCATTTATTAACTTGCATATTTGCAAGGGACACATAAATTATCAAGAGCCTCGGAAGTTTGTGTTTATACAATGCCACAAAATTAAATTCACTTTATTCAACCATTAAAACAATCCAATATAGATAATACAAGTCATACATTATACAAATAGCAATACAAAATAAATAGTTTGGAATACCCTAAAATCTAATGCTTGATAAAATGGTATATCAGTAAACAGAATTATACCAAACAAAAAACAACAGAGAACATTACATAAAACATTACACACTAAACTACAAAAACAAAAGGAAGAAGAAAAAAGAAAAGAACGAAACGGTGAAGGAGAGCGAGAGAGAGAGAGAGAGAGGGAGAGAGAGAGGGGATGCAAAATTAATTGCGTGTTTATTTAGTCGAAATATAGTCCAAGGTACAATTTTGGACCAAGATGTATTGAAATTAGCCTGATAGAGTATTGCAGTGGCGGATCCAGGGCAGGGGGGGGGGGGAGGAACGTTTTAAAGGACGTTAATTTTACCCCTTTTGGGAGATCCCCCCCCCCCATCCTTGCGCTCCAGGGGGGGGGGGGGGGGGCTGCAAATTTTAAAATTTTCGAGGGCCAAACAAGAAAATGTGCTCACCACCCCCCCCCCCCTCCCCTCCCCCACTGAGCCAATTTTCGGCCTAAGAAATCATTGATCCGCGCCTGGAGAATTGTCGCCATATTCCTCCGTTTCTATTCAGGTCTACTCTGCCCAAAAGCACATCATTTCAATCTCCAATTTCCAGTTTTCTATATAAAATCATCACTGGATATTTTTTCCTCGCTCTCTGTTATTTATTGAGATTGGTCCTTTATATTAACATAACTGTATACATTCACCTAAATATAATAACCGTTGTTATGGAAAACTTCTGTTTTCCAATATATTTTATGAGGACTTATGAATAATAGAATGACATTAAGTTGACTACTGCTAAATTATAACAAAACTAATATCAAAGAATTTATCTTACTATTGTTATTAATAACTTGACTTTTGACAATTTTTATTCATGCAATTTGTAAAAGTATTTCGTTTATCAAAAACATGCAACAGTCCATAACGATGCCACCCTATCCATTGACAAATCTTCTACAACAACTAAATCACTAGAATTACTATGAAGAAGACCAAAAAGTTTCAGAAAAGGAAAGGTCTTCTGAAGCCTTCGCTTTAAATTATACGGCTTGTAACCTGGGATTTAGTTTCCTCTACCTCCTTGGTTGAACACAGTTGCTCATCTGATTGCCTTTGTCAAAGTTATCGGATATTTCCGAAGGTGGCTCCTTTATCACTGATTCCTCGGTCTCATGTGGAACATCGTTGGTTTTTGTGGCTGAAGCAAGTTTTTAAAGAAAAAAAGAGAAACAAGAAAATAATTTATTATTGGTCCAATCTTTGCATGTAATAAAGGAAATGCCCAATATACAATTCGAACACACGTTCATTCCCCTTCCTTAAAAATAGGAATAGGCCTACACAAATTTTCATTGTGAAAACAATTATTTTTCAACATCGTAGTTGAGAAGATTGAAAGCTGAATAACTGTTTTATAATGATACTATGTCCCTTTTGCAGCCAACATCAAATTATGTAGAACTTTGCAGTAATTGTGAATATGTCTTGTATGTCTTATCTGTGAAATTTAAACGTAGCTAGTGTCCTAATATTCAAATTATACAAGGGAACCCGTTTACTTGCTAGACTTCACTGTCAGACACTATTGAGTGACTGACGGGCTTTTTTTCTTCTTTGGTAATAAAATATATATAAAATGAGCTGTAAAGGGTACATGAGCATTTGACAACATCAATAACCCACTTCTTGAAATGGCCAAAATTAAACTGATTGAATCTTTGCGTAGCATAAAATGTGCAACCATTCGGTACAATGGTCTGAAAATCAGATTATTACTTACTGGCTCTATAACTCTTAAGTCGATTTGACAACTAATAGTCGTTATTTTCCCACTTAAAGACATTATCAAGCCCCCTTTTTTCAGGGAAGTTTTAAATTAGTATTATCTTTCAAATGCCTTTGGAATTTAACCTTTTCATTTTTTGGCCTGCAAATGGGACATAGTACCTTTAAACTTATTTTTGGCTAAACTGCCAAAGGAATCTTTCTTCAGTGAACGGAAAATGGGAATCTCACTTGAGTTCAACCGTAAAGGTGAGTGACAAAGCAAAACAAAATTCTATTACCTTTGTGTTGCTGACTCAAAAGCATCCTTTGTGCATCTATCATAGAAAAACGGCACGTGTATGATCCTCGAGATTAGGGCCATTGGATTGAGTTGGTCAGGTCATTGAAATGTCACTGGTGTATTATCTCTCTTTCTCTCTCTCTCTCTCTCTCTCTTTCACTCTCTCTCTCTCTCTCTCTTGAATCTAGATTTTTATTTTATTATTTTCATTGTTTGTGTGCCATTTGATGGCAGGGGGGGGGGGGGGGGGGGGGGTTATATCTCCCCAACGGGATATAATGCAAGCCATATCAGTTACCCAAATTTGCCGTCTGTCTTGAACTCGTCAAAGTGGATTGGGATTTAAGACTAAACGTTATTTTATGTGTCGTCTCTCTGTTTGTTCTAGAGTTTTTGGTCTGATGAATAATGAGCTTGAGGAAATGGCTTTGGTGTGTCTTTGTTCAGAATTGTATTTCCTTCCTTCATATTCCACTTTAAATTGCATTATGTAAGGACATTTTCAATGATTTTCCTGATGTTGATTATTATAAGTTGATTATTTGTAATACACTGTACATAGAATGGTTGGTGATGGATTTTACCTCTGAATGTCATGAATTATTTGTGTTTGCATGTTATAACCCTCTGGTTTGAATTTCATTGACTTTCATCGAGAAAAAAAGAGGTATGATTGAAGCAGTTTGTAAGTTACAGCTGTTTTAGAATACTTGTTGCATCATTTAATAATTTATTAATGTATGCATCATTGGATATCCCAAGATCTGAGTATGGTTTAGAGATGAAAAGTCTCTTGTAGTGTATTACATTAAGTAGCACTTTCAAAACCGAGTAAGATAGCTCATAATGCTTGAAAGTGCTGTGTTCTGATATGATTTAAGTATGTGCCACAGAAGTTAATAATTTAAATAGCTATATCAAACTCGTATTAAAAGAGGTAATTTCCTCTTTATTTCAGTTAGTATATTCTTACTAGTCTAAACATCTAGTTATATAAATGAACGGGGTAATATCTGTAAAGCACTTTAGAGACAAAATAGATGTACAGTATTGAATTCAGAATATTATGAACGTCAGCTGATATATATATATATATATAGGCCTATATGTATACATATTCATTTTCTTTAATTGTATAACTGTATGGTATTTACTTTAGCGACCCGAAATACGAGATATAATTGTTAGAATTTAAAATATGATTTACAAATGAAAACAAAATAATCATACCTGTTTAATAAAATAATTTATCATTTTAGTTTTGTTTGCAAACTCGATGGGATCTACTATTTGTGATAACAATTTAAATATATAATGTGCTAAAATGTTATTGTTCCCGGCTGTGTGACGGAGAGTATAGTGTGAAATGTTGTTGATATTTGGACGAAGTAGCGTTAAAGTATGAGAGAGCAAAATGTCTGAAGGGCTTAAATTATAAAAACCCAGGCCTCTGATTGGTAGAATGGTCAGGCCACAAATAAATCCGTGCTCCTCTACATTTTCAAACGAAAGTATTGCGATTGGTTTTGTCGTTTATTATTAAAGTACCCATTTCCACTGCAATGCATCAATAAACTACCAACTTACAACACAAAACATCAAATTTATGTTGCCTTTGCAGCATGGCCCCATTTTTTAAATACCGAGCAAAGATCAGTACTAATATTTGGAAGAAGAAAACAAATCATTGTTATCAAGCTTGGCTAGTTCGTTTCTTTTGCTTCCTTTCTTCTCTGGTTATAGCTAGACACAGAACACTTGGATGCAAATATTTGTTTAGCTTGATGATTAAGTGTTTCATGTAACAATAATATTTGACGCGGCCACGCTGGGAGCGGGTTGACTAACTATGGAAAGGGCACATTCATGAAGTAAATTATAATTCCTTTCCTGTCAAGTTCTGTTTTCTTAAAAATATTTGTTTCCATATTACTTGATGCAAATAAATATAATTGAATGCTATTGTTCGCACTCACTGAATGTCATACTCCTCTGAGTTTATACAGAGGGGGGGGGGGGGGATATGCATTTTTAAAGGAGATTCACAATGTCAAGTTAGGTCACAAGGTTCATTCAAACACAGCAGTACATGATGTCAACTGATTTGACACGACGTTTATGTTAATTTGCTCACTTCTTCTTCTACTACTACAACTACTACTACTACTACTACTACTACTACTACTACTACTACTATTACTACTACTATTACTACTACTATTACTACTACTACTATTACTACTACTAGTATTACTACTACTACTATTACTACTACTACTACTATTACTACTACTATTACTACTACTATTACTACTACTACTATTACTACTACTAGTATTACTACTACTACTACTACTATTACTACTACTACTACTACTACTACTACTACCACTAGTATTACTACTACTTATTACTATTAATACTACTACTACCTTAGATGACTGAGCTAAATGTGTGCATAATCAAACATTAATGTGAATCCACCTTGCTTTCAAGAAAATACATTTTCCCCTTTGAAACAGAATTCTAAAGAAAATTTGTCTCTTTCCTGACCCCATAAAAAAGCAGTTAAATGACAAACATGCCACAAAGCAATTGTGAATGACTGATTGTTCCTTTAGAAAAAGCGTCCTCCATTGTCCATGGTTGTGCGCAGCCTTTGTGTTGAATCTTTTTTAAAACACCAATGAACATAGAATATGTATGCGAGACTCTTCAAACTCCACACTGAAAGAGCAAAATCAACAGGAAACATTCACAGGGCTTTAACATTTCCTTCCATTCTGAAGAAAATACCTGGCATTGAAATAAAAGTTGAATTGTTTTCAGTCAATCCATGCTAGCTGTAGGTGTATAGAGACTGAAAGGATATACTACACCGACACAATATTACTGCAAACATCATGGGCCAAATAAAAGTAGTGATTTTGATAAGGTCTTGAATAAAAAATTGTTGTATTACCCTTTAGGTGCCAAAACATGGGTCGTTTGGTCGGAAAATATTTTATTTTTTAATACTTTTGTGTCGCCCTCTTTGGGCCGATATTTGTCATTTTATTTTTCTTTTTCTTTTTTTACCCACCTTCTTTTGGCTGAAATTTCTCAGTTTTTAATGCTTTAATACATGTGTTTCAGCGCATTCCATTCATATCCTTTTCACCTCATAATAATTGATGGTTTGCAATGTTGTGTTGAGACAACACTCTGTGCTTCTCAGCTGACGAAGTTGGTTTCAACTACCTGTAAAACCTGGTAGCAATGTGAAGATTGTTGACAAATTGTACAGGCGGTACCGGGCACAAAGTGGTCTCTTTACTAACCAAAGAAGGGACCGAAACTGACACAGGAAGAGACAGCCAGACACTTTTGCATGCAACAGGTTCAAATCATAGCCTATTACAAATGTTTGTATCTATAAAACTGGTCCACTTCAAAGAATATGCCCTTCATTTCGTTTGCAGTTCTGGGGATTGATCCAAGTGTATGTTTGTATCCGTTTTTGAGTCTGAAATGATTCAAATCTGACAAGAAATTAAAAAAAAATACATGAATGTTTGAACTCACTGTATCTCCATGTTTTAATCTGAGTTGTACAATTTATAAAGTTACAAACTAACTTACACTTGCTGGAAAGTTTAATAAAGAAACAATATCTGAATAAATAAACATAAATGCAAGTGTGTTTTCTTGCACACATGATTTTCATCCATTGCTGCTACTGACCAAAATGTACTTGTTTATGAAAGCACCAACATCTTTGGAAGTATTTATGTATAATTTTATAAATGTGTCTTCCTGTACACATTCTACTGTTTATGCTAAAGTATGAATAAATAAACAGAAATACATGTGTGTTTTCTTGCACACATGATTTTAATCCACTGCTGCTACACATCGAAATGTACTTGTATATGAAAGCACCAATATCTTTGGAAGTATTTATGTATATTTTTAGAAATGTGTCTTCCTGTAGACATCTCCCTGGTTTCTAGCTGGTGCAGTGCATGGTATAAACACGTACACGAGGTCGGAGTCTACGTGCATGTTTACGCTAGTAGGATTTTGAAACTAGGGCAGAAGACGAGTGAGAATTTGGGAATAATTTGGTTTCATGCATTTATATGCCAAGTCAAACAAAATACATAATTTTGTATTTATTAATACAAACAATGAAACAAAAACGGTTTAAAACAAAAACAAATATTAAAATGCCGACCGTAGATTTTCAGATTTTTGGGTCGGTCGCAAAGGGCAATACAACAAGTTTTTATTCTAGGCCTTATTATTAATAAATTCAATTAGGAAAAATATTCTGTCACGGGTATAAATACAATATTTGAAACAGTCGAAATACAAATACTTGAGAGTTTTAAATTTACTATTACCGGTTTTAATTAACACTTTTGTCGTGTGCTCAAGACTAGCAGTTAAACTTTTTTCCACCATGTGGCCTTCCAGACTTTGTGCGCATATTCATGACAATTGTGACGACATTACCTACAATCACTCTGGCACCATTATAATCTGTCAACACAGTAGATCTACAAGCGCCACTTTGAGACCCAATATTTAAGGTAGGTAAAATGTTACATGTTTGAACACATTGTTGTTGTTGTTGTTGTTGTTGTTGATGTTGTTGTTGTTGTTGATGTTGTAGTTGTTTTTATTATTGGTTTCGTACATTTTTTCTCCTGACAAGTACATTTTGTCTTATTGCTTCCTGCTTAGTTGCAACACGCGTCGTAGGATTATTATGCTCCCTGTGAAAGATATGAAATTGACTGCTACCGTTGGCCATTCTATACGTGTATGTATTTTAGCCTTGTCACTCGACCTTCCTTTTCGTTCAGTTTCGTTATTAAACAGTATGTCGTGATTTTGTTTCCATACTTTCAAAAATAGGCTAACATATAAACATATTGAAATGTTAATATGTTCAGATGTTGCGCATTAACAAACAGCGATATTTCGAATGACATTTCTACACGCCTCCGTACAATTATACGACCCGCATTGCACCTACGCACAATAGCCCCGAATTAAAAGGGCGCGATGCCCCGGTTGGGACAGCAATGTATACGGATAATATCTGTATATCTACAATGAAATACTCGTGTGAGTCACGTACCATCCGAAATAGTCCTAATTATTTATGAATATTCCAGAGTATCCTCAAGATCCAAATAGATTGAAGAAATACAGCGTGTTTGTCAAACTAAAAATAACCGGCAATATTGATGGCGGGCAACCAGGTGGCATTTGGCGCGAAGTAGTCACCAATCGGGTGCCACTGCCACTGCACATTTGGCGCGTTTTGGAATTATTTGGCGCGTAGTGGCGCAAACAAGGTGCGAAATTTCATTGGCGCAACTTGGCGCGCGCCATTACATTCCAGTGGATTCCAATAGGCGGATTGTTTGCGCCAAAGGGCGATATGTTCGCGCCATTTGGTGCCACTTGGCGGACACTTGGCGCTGATTGCTCGATGCAAGTGGCGCGACGAAAATTTGAAACATTTTGAAATTTTCTTGCCGCCACATTCAATTTTTGTGCCGTTACGGGCCACCACGAGCCAGTTGGGAGGCAGTTTGAGCCACTACACGCCACTAGGCACCTTATTGGCGACACTAGGCGCCACAGTAAATTGCATTGGCGCAAACTGGCACCAACTGGCGCTGGCCCAATGGACTCCTAGCATAACCACTCGCATCCAGGCACCCCCACAAACAGCCACGCTCAACCCTAGCGTGAAGGAAGACTATTGTTCATTGAACAATACTGGGTTAACAACTATATTTAGACATGGATCTGCATACCATTTAATGTACAATAATATACACAGAACTAATTGTGTGAATACATGTATGTGTGCATTACTGAATACTGATATTACTGTAAAGTTGTAAATGGGAAGTAGAAGTAAGCACATAAGTGCTAGTCGAGTCTAGTCCACTATATGGCAAGATATTTTTGTTAATTTACTTACATTAATCATAGTAATCCAGTTCCTAATTATTACCCTGTACGTAATCTGTACTCCCAAAGTTAGGCACAATTGTTTTTTTTTTACCAATACACTCGACCCCAAAAAGTTGACACTTTCTATAATTAAGATTATCAAACGAATATTTAATATAATCTATAATTTCATACATAACCATAAATTAATCCTCTTTAAGTTGATATGCGATTGAAATCATACCATTCACGCACGATTTAGCTTCGGTATTTCACAATAAATGAGTCTCTGAAAGAAAACTGCGAACGTTAATTTGACCTTTACAAAAAAGAAATGAAGAAGATCCTCCCCCCCCCCTTCTAGACCCCTATATTTGTATTATTTGTTTGCTCAAAGGGGGGGGGGGGTGTTGATAAAAAAATGGAACTCCACCCCCCAAAAAAAAAAAAAAACATTAGCTCACTACCCCCCCCCCTTTCCCCGCTTATTCGGCCGATCGGCTGACCAAAAAGAAATGGTACTCACTACCCCTTCCCCCTACCCCCCGCATATTCGGACAAGTGGTATTTCCTGCTCATTACCAATTTATATCTCATTGAACCTATGCAACGTCATGAACAAATCCGATACCATACTTTGTCATTAATAATTTATTGTGATAGTGCCACGCAATGATCGTCATGTATAGTATATCTCTTTTTAAAATGTAAACTCTTCAAAAAAAGTTCTTCAATCAAAGTTTGAGTGTCGATATGCATTTTTGCCCCCCCCCCAAAAAAAAAAAAACACACAACAACAAACAAACAACAACGACCCTCCCCCCTAAAAAAAAAGCAGTAAAGGAGTAAAGATGGTTTATATTTTTAACCCAAAAGAACTTAACAATAATAAAAACCTGAATTAAATGACGTATGAAATTCCATTCAAAGAAAAGGGAGGGTTAACAGGAATTAAATGTCGTAAACATTGCGCATGCTACCTATATTTATAAATGGAGGTTTTTATAATAGCGATACGCGCATATCGTGGACATAATTATTGTGAGAGAAAGGGAGAAACGTGTCTGTTTTTTGTTATAGGGGTGAGAAGCTTATTTACAGTCGGGCGAAAAATATGCTTATTTAGAAGCATTTATGTTAGGGTCTGCAGAACGGCCGGGCTCGGGGACTCGTGCCACCTTACTTTTTGAAAAAGTTTGTTACAGAGAAAAAGAAAGAAAGAAAGAGAGAAAAAAATAAGTGTCCTGCTACATGAACGTTTAGGACAAAGTAAAGTGGATATGTTTAAAAACATTTTTGTTGTTGTTGCTGTCATTGTTATTGTTGTTCTTGTCGTGTATCGTACATTTTTTGACATGACAACTATATTTTGTCGTATCGGTTCCTTCGCAACACGCGTGGTATGCTTATTATATTCCGAGTGCAAGATATAACACTGTCTGGTACTGTAGCTAGTCCTCTCTCCGTGTATGTATTTTGGCCGTAGACTGAGCACTTTTCCCGCTTAACTCTTATCCTGCCACAGGGCTAATCCCCCCAGTGCCAGATTTACAACGAGATAATCGGATTAACGCGATGGTACTACCAATAGCGCGTGCAAAACACTAGGCACAGTCCAATGGGCATGAACAATAACTGCTATTACGAATGCGTGCTAGCATGCAAGAAGCAGAGTAACAATAGCGTGCTATAGCAGCCTTATGGCAGGCTATGAGTTAATTTCGTTAACAGTTTGCCGTGATTTTGTTTCCATAGTTTCAAAAGTGGACTAAAATACAAATATTGACGATAAATAGTTCCCATATGCACTGTAAAAAATAATTTGTTCATTTGTAATTTTTACGTATTTTTTCCATGTAGAATTTACTTGTAAACATTAGTTTTGCCACTTACGCACTAAATCTAAGTCTTGCTAACTCAAACTTTCAATTTAGTAGAACATACGTGGAATATTTAAGTAAAATCAAATACATAAGAACTTTAAGTAATTTCAGCTTGTATTAATTTAGTAATTTTAACTCAAAATCAGAAATTATACGTATTACTCAAACAATTTATGTGGATTATTCTTATCTTTTTAAAGTAAGGACCGATGCAGTGCGTAATAGAAATATTTACATAATTTATGAATATTCATTAAGACCAAATTAAACTCTTTTTTAAATAAAACAATTCTTTTTTGTGGTTGAATGAAAATTTAAGGACTTTAAAACATTTACTAATTCATTTAACATGGCTAAGCAAAGACAAGACAATTTTTAATTGTTACCCAGTTCAAAACAAATCAAAACTTGATATTTCAGGAAATCGTCAACCAATTTTCCTTTTAAGATGCTACGATCAAGTATATATAAAATTTGGAGCCTTTCAATATGTGTCGAGAAGTAGTAATGTATGTAAATAGAAGTAGTGTTAGTGATTAGTGATTAATCTTAAATAGAAGTAGTGAATGATTAGTGGATGTTACTTGTTAGATTAGATGGGTACCAAATCGTGCAATATGTAATCCTATCATAGCTTTTTTTTAATTATCTAAAATGATTACAATACTTAAATTATTTACGTTAATGTAACTCGATTTAACTGAGTAAAAATTTATTCAGCAAAATAAGTAAATTCTACTTAAGATGCCGTAGGTAATATTTACTTAATAAAAATAAGGCAATTCTTTTCCTCAATTTTATTGAGTTATTTCGACTATTATTTTTTTACAGTGTGGATACAACATGTTGCACATAACAAACATCGTCATTTTGAAACGGACATTTACAAACGCCTCCGTACATTATTCTACGAATAGTGATATACATCCGCGCTGAACGCGATGTACCCTGGTTGGGACAGCAATATATACGGGGAATATCTACGATGAAATACCCGTATATGTATTGTACCGCGGCTACCACCCGAAACAGTCCTGATAATTGATGATTTTTCCAGAATATCCTCAAGATAGTCCAAATAGGTGAAAGAAATGCAGCGTGTTTGTCAGTGGCGGATTCAGGGGGGGGGGGGGGGGGGGGGCGGCTCCCCTGAAAAAAGAAGAAGTTAATTTTACATATATTTGAAGACGGCCCCCTCCCCTGGTGCTCAAGGGGAAGGAGGGATTCGATTGCCAAATTTTCAGAGGCAAATGAAAAAATAAACAAATAAATAGTGCTCATTACTTACACAAGGGGCACTATTTAAAATAAATCTCTCAGAGTAGAAAAAGGGCTCTTATAAGAAGGCGAAATGACCCTTGTCATAAAAAAGAGGCATTGTGGGGTGCTTGAAGAAGTATTGGAGCATTGTTCCCCTTTGACATTATTTACATTTTACTCTAACTGAACATGCGTGCAAAAATTAAGCAATAAACGAGGTACTATTTGAAATGAATAAATAAACAATTTAAAAGGTCAAGTTTGTAATAACATCGGTAAGATGAATTCTTTGATGTGTGATTTTTCTATTTATTTAGCAGGAGTCAACTTTATATCGTTGCTCTAAGTCATAAATTGTCATTACAATGTATTTCAAAAATCAATAATATGAACTTCTGAAACTTATGAAATTTGCATACTCTCAGAACGTTTTCAAGAGGCAATCTTATTCATAACGAGTCACCCGTTGTTAATTTCAATGGTATTGTGATAACGCTGTTTTTGGGGGGTTTTATTCAATGGGCCATTTTCGTAGTGTATTCGAGTTTATTGCATACAAATCATCTTTGTCAAGTGCCGGGTGCAAGGGCGGCGATTTCTTTGTACTATTACTGTCTTGACATCTTCATGTACCAGCTAAACAAAGTTGATTTACTCGGTGTCTATACTCCAATGTTCATACAAAACAATGCCGTCCACTCAAATCCCACCAGATAAATTGATTATTTTTACCTTTTCCGCGTCCGCACTGTATTTGCAGTATGATAGAATCCCCGTCGTTGAATTGTTCCAAGCGTAAGCTTAATAAACAGTCCTTTTTTAATTCATATGACCCACATTGTAATTAAAGTACATGATGATATTCTACATTGAACATCCCGGCCTTCTTCTCGGAGGGCCATCTGGCATGCGAACGTGCTCGCATAGATGTGACAGGTCCTTGTTTTCTTGCATGAATCAGTTGTTGCTAGGTCGGACATGCCATGTGGCTTGTCCGGCGTGACAACGGCTGCTGTTAACTAATTCATGCATGTGATACTGCGGGGAGACGTGGCGGCGTGGCGCAGGCGAATGTTTTTGCGTGCCTTAGGGCTCTCTGGGAGCAGACGTGAATAGATTTGAATGCATGTTGGAAACTGTTGATTGTGTCTGGGCTATGGCCTACATATTATTGTATATTACTGTATCATGATTGTTCATGTCTACTGCCTCGCTCGAGTTGACCTCGATCAATAGGGACTGTTAGATTTGCGTGGACTGATACGTGTGACATCCATTCAAGGCAGTGCATTAAGAGGACGTCGATCGTAGCAATCCACGTTGTCGTTGTGCAAATCTAAAAGTCCCTTTTGAGCTCGTTCAATGACCTCAATATTAAAGTGACCAACGTTACATTCCTTTGGTAAAAAAATATTAATTTGTTTCCTGTATTTGCTATTGTTGCTTGTTTCACTTTGTATAATATTGTTTTAAGGCTTTCTTGCCCACCTATTATTATTGTTACGTCCTTCACCATTGCAACCACTTCAATCAAATGTTAGTTTTATTCATGGGAACCTACAATCTACAAGCTGAGATTTTCAATAGGTTCCTCACATTTCACCCTGTATAACCTTCTATTCAATACAATTAATTTCGACGTCTTTTCAAAAAAATTATTATATAATGTGACACTTTTAGTATATTTTATATTATGTTCTAATTTTGTCAATTATGTGATTTCTCTTTTGTGAAATATGAAACAAACAAACTTGAAACTTGAAACTTGATATGGAAACGTATATCATCCGCTCAATCTGACTTACGTACATCGAACAAATAAGCATTTTGGAATTAAAAAAGTGAAGTTTTCAAAAAAGTGCGTTTCTTTTCAGCATTGGGATGCCCTGGAGGCACTTGGGTAACCTTTCAAAAAGTACAAAATAAAACATTAATATGCAATTTCTAAAGACGTCATCATCGCACATTCGGCGTCTTGTATCGTAAAATGCTACACGTTCACAATGTTTAGTTATTAATGAAAATATACCATTCTTTATTCTGATACCGCTACATGTTTGGGTTCTATTTAATGAGTACTTTTAACATTTTAAATAAGAGCCATTGTACTGTTTTGATTTACTGGATTGTACCATTTAAAAAAAAAAGAAGAGCCATTTTACTGTTTTGATTTACTGGATTGTACCATTAACACATTATTCATGTGGAGTTGGCGCATTATAAATACTCTATATTATTATTATTATTTTTAACGTCGCAGGATATAAAGATGCATTTTCCAACCGCGCCAAATTTCAGTAGGGCGCTTTAGTAACAAGACGGGAGAATTCACTCAACCGAGATCAAATAATGTATGCAGTTCGGATTCCGTATATTGAAATACTATTATTCTTATCAGGTGAATGAAATAATTTGTATTGATGCACTTCACAAAGACTTACGCATTAACAAGGTTAACAAATGATAGAAAATACTGTAAACATACTGATATTTAGAACCAGCCAATGCCTGAGGACCCTAAAAGAATTTAAAAATTCTGTCTAGAGGCTCTCCACATTGGCTGGTGCATACATAAAACAAAATATAAAGATAAGGTCAACATAATTTATAAATGAATGTGTAACTAAAACTAACGGTAATATACATGTAGATCCAATACTGTTAGGATTATTTTAAAGAAGGATTGAAAAAAGAGCTGTTCAAACTATGCATGTATGATAAATGCAGAAAATTGTCTGTTTATACAATCATGTGGATACGGTAATATTGGAAGTTAGCAAAACTGTATAACACTATGACTTTTTTGATTTGATTTGAAGTTATTCAAAATTGGGGAACATTATTATCGATTCATAGACAAATGTAAAAGACATAGTAATCAAAGTGAAAAGGATGTGATAGAACACATTGATAGAGGAAGTACATTAAATACAAACTTAATAATAACAACATATGCATTACGAAATCAATAATACATATCAAAGTGCAGAAAACTGTCTGTTTATACAGTCATATGGATGCGGTAATATTGGAAGTTAGCAAAACTGTATAACATTATTATTAATTTGATTTCATTTGAAGTTATCCAAATTATGGAAAAACATTATTGATATGATTGGAAGTCATCACAATTGTGGAACATTACTATTGATACATTGTATGATTGGAATTTATCAAAATTGGGGAACATTATTATTGATTCTTATACAAATTTAAAAGACATAGTAATCAAAGTAAGAATGATGTGATATAATACATTGATAGAGAACGTACATTAAATACGAACTTGATAATAACAACATACGCATTAAGAAATCAATAATACATATTAAAGTGTGAGTTATTCTATGATAGAGAAAAAGAAGAAAAAAAAAGTGGGAAAGCAAGCTAGTATGCTTCTACAAGGGGAGGCAATTGAAAGAGGAACTTTCGGAGCACATTCAGAAAAAGGAAGGACATTGGTACCAAGACACAAGTCTCTGTCTTCCTCTGAGAGGTGCTCCCAAAATCTGGGGAAAACATAAAAACAAGAAAATCTCAAGCTATTGCATCTTGCTAATTCATGATTGAAAACAAGTGTATGGATTCTTCTATGACTTGGGACTGGTAGCATATATTCAGGCATGTCATACATTCTGTGTAAGCTCTTAATTACAAATTACATTGATAGGTACACAAGTCTGTTATACAGAGGTGGCATGTTAAGGCGAGACAGGCGTTCCGTGTATGATAAGGAATTAGCAACTTCGTAAGGGAAACAGAATCGGGTAAAAACGCCTTTGAACAGCCTCGATAGCTCTGATATGATTATTTTGATGAGGGAGCCATGTTGGTATGCCGTACTCAATCACAGGTCGACATAATGAACAAAAGAGTTTTGTGAGAATAGCTGAGTTTCTAGATTTTACGGTACGTCGGATAAAACCACAGAGCATAGAACATCTGTTAACAACACATTGAATATGGTTTTTCCAACTCAGATCTCGCGAAAAAGTAAGTCCTAGATATTTATACGACTGAACTACATCTAAAGGATTTCCGTCAGTGGAGTAAACAGTAGTAATTCATTTAAGGGATCTAGTTATGTGCATTACTTTGCAATTAGATGAGTTCAGGCCCATGTCATTGTCAATACACCACAGAAGTATATTATTCAAGTAAGTTTGCAACAAATTAGAGTCGTTGGTATAAACTTCACGATACAAAACTGTGTCATCAGCATATTGTGGGAGGGGGGGGGGGGTGAAAACAGTGTCAGGTAAGTCGGCTGTAAAATAATTAAACAAGATCGGTCCAACAACGGAACCCTGTGACAAACCGGAAGGAACTTGTTTCCAATCCGATTTTACCCCTTCAAACAAGACACACTGTTGTCGATCTGAGAGGAAAGAACGTATCCAACAAAGAAATTTGCTGCAAACGCCATAATTGTGCATTTTCTGAATAAGTTTGAAATGATTTACCTTGTCAAAAGCTTTGGACCAGTCCAAGAAAATTGCATCAACTCTTGGCGGCTTAGACTGGTCCAAAGCTTTTGCCCAATTGGAAAAGAGGGTAACGGCTTGTGTTGTACATGACCGCTTCAGGAGGAAACCGTGTTGGGAATCAGTGAATGATCTTGTAACTTTGTGAATGACTTAGAAGCTTAACTACAATTAGGCGTTCAAGCATTTTTACAAGGTATTGAGCAAAGCGATATTGGGCGATAATTTTCAATCCGTTTACGGTCACCGCTCTTGTGGAGCGGAGTCAGGTAAGATAGTTTCCAAGACATGGGTACCGAACCAAGCTTCAGACTTAAATTGAAGATTTTTGTTAGGATTGGAGTATTAGCAACGTCAGCAAGTTTGAGAAAGTTTGGGGATATGCCATCAGGACCAGGGGGCTTATTAACTTTCAATCTTACTATTTCCCTAAGAACATCTCCCTCACTTATCTCAAAACCTTTCAGAGGGGTCATTCCAAAATGGGACACACAAGACTCATAAACGTCATTCCCTGTTTCTGACTGTAGTGCAGAAAAAAATCCTACAAAATGATTGTTAAAAGCCTGCGCAATCATTGGTACAGATTCGACCTGTTCATCATTGTATGTAAAGGATGATACATTAGATTTCTTCCTTTGAGAGTTCACGAAAGACCAGAATCTTTTAGGATCACAAGCCGAATTCAAAGCCAAGGATTGCAGATAATCATTATAAGACTAATCCTAGCATAGATACAAACTTTACAAAAATATATGCCCCGATTGCGATCATAAATTTGTCCGGAATCTCCTGTAGTGTCCGTGACGGTGCCATTCCTGCTTTATGGAAATGTTTTCAAAGTTCTTATATAGTTTGCTTCGTGTAACTACCCCCAGGGACTAGCTGTGGTATAATAATATTCAGCTAAGCATAACATTTTTTCCTTCAATTTAATACATGGCATTTGTAGTGTCCGTAACGTATGTAGTGTCAGTAATACAAGTGTGTGATGGTGTAAATATACAGCTTGATAACTAAATACTACAAATTTGTAATTTAAATTTGATTTCATACAGTTGCTAAACAGATCCCTTTCCCTGGAAGGTGTTCTTCTGGATATAATATTTCGCAAACAAATAAGCTATTTTCCATGAATTTAATTTAAAAAGATACAACAATTTTTTTTTGTTACGAGTAATTAAATATCCTTATGTTTTTTAAACAATATAAGTTGTATAAAATGTAGTGTCCGTATTCCGTAACATCCTAAAGGATTTTGACGTTGAGTTTTTTTGGACAACTTATGATATGACACGAGCCTACCTAGCAATTTGATTTGGTTTTATATGTATACAGATGGGACTAAAGTTTGGAATTTGTCTCATTTACCAATGTTTGGTTAGTTTCAGGTCTTGACAAAAGTGCATTTATCAGTTGTGTGTTACCTCAGTTGTGTATATACTACATCTTGTCAAATGCTCAGTGACAGGCTATTGCATTCGCCTGTTGCGGTGGATGGTGTTTCGATGGCCGTAGTGTACATTGAATGCATTGCGTGTTGTTGGGTTGGGCAAGCAATAATCTGTCCGACCTATCATGATCAGGGGGCAGTGTGCGTTTTGCGTTCTGGCTATATTTCCATATTTGGATAGATTATGAGTTGGAGATATGATTTCATGTCTCATTTGACCCTCAATTAACTCATGACGTCATCGTAATAACCTCCAAATGTTTGGTTAGTTTCAGGTCTTGACAAAAGTGCATTTATCAGTTGTGTGTTACCTCAGTTGTGTATATACTACATCTTGTCAAATGCTCAGTGACAGGCTATTGCATTCGCCTGTTGCGGTGGATGGTGTTTCGATGGCCGTAGTGTACATTGAATGCATTGCGTGTTGTTGGGTTGGGCAAGCAATAATCTGTCCGACCTATCATGATCAGGGGGCAGTGTGCGTTTTGCGTTCTGGCTATATTTCCATATTTGGATAGATTATGAGTTGGAGATATGATTTCATGTCTCATTTGACCCTCAATTAACTCATGACGTCATCGTAATAGCCTCCAAACTCACAATTTTAACTTGCATATTATGACGTCTGCATATTTTTTGAAAATTGATTGTATCTCTGTAAATATTGGTCGATTTTCTTCTAGCTGAGACAATTCTCTACAAATGCATTTGCCACAATTTGTCATTTTGACAAAGGCACCATGTGGTATTTTTGCGATTAAAGGAGGCATGTCAATTTTTTCACATTTTGCGTGTACTCTCTACGGGACATGACTTTTTCCTTAAAACTGGATTGTACATTCCCGTCTTTCGCGAGCAATATCTCCTTCGTTTTAGCTTCGTTTTCGCTGAGCTTTGAGTAGGTTGTAGCTGAGACAATAAGCTATCGCAAATGTGCCCTTTATTTTTCGATCAGATGCCGGGATCACGCTCATATTTCACTTGCAAAGTGGGATTAGAGAATTCCATTTTCCGATTACGTGTAATCGCCGTGGGAAATGTTTTTTGTATATCGGTAACGCACTTGACTTCCGACCTCGAGATCCCTGGTTCGAGTCCGGGCGTCTCCAACAATTTTTTCTTCACTTTTTTTCTTTTTTTGACCTTTCCCTGTACCATCTCCTTTGGTTATTAAAACAGGTAGAATCTGCAATTAATTTAATAAACAACCCTTTTAATTTTATTATTACCCTATTTTCACTTGATACATACGTTTTGCGTGTAATCTCTGTGGGAGATGACTTTTTCTCAAATCTGGATTCAACATTCCTGTCTTTTGCGAGCAATAACGCCGTTATTTCTGCTTGGTTTTTGTTGATTTTTAAGTATGTTGTAGCTGAGACTTAATCATCCCTCATTTTGTTCAATAACATGTCAGGATCACGCTCATGATCATGATCATCGTCATTATCATCATGATCATCATCATTATCATCATGATGATAATCATCATCATCAACATCATCATGATCATCTTCATTATCATCATAATTATCATTATCATCATCATCATCACCATGGCCATCATCATCATGACCATCAATTTCGTTCACATCATGAATCTACATGACCTTGTCTTTTACGCAGTATCTTGCTTATTTTTGCTCTATTTTGTTTCAAATTTTAGTTGGAACAGCCCACCTATACTTGTTCCAAACAAGTATTACATGTCTTTTTTTTTTAAACTTCCATTGTTGTTCCTTTCCCACATAGTTTCATACGCCATCACAAAAGAGGGGGGGGGGGCGGCTGACAATGCCCCTCCTGGATCCGCCACTGATATATCCGTTATTTCAGTCTATTCTCGTTGAACGATGCTTTTCAACATGTTCTAACAACTAGTTTTTTTTTCTTCAACTGAACTACACATCAATGTAGGCATGTCAAAACAGGAAAAAACAAGTGTCCCCATGGAGAATGAAGGCAAGCAAATCCGCGGTTATTTACTTTTACTCAAATACCTAAATAAGATTGAATATGATAACAAAAAGAGAAGAAAAAGCTAAGCAAAACAATAAGGACAAAAAATAAGAAACCAAGGAGAGGAAAAATGAGGAGAATAATAAAAACAACAATAATAACATTAATACAACAAAATAATGATGATTATAAAAATAATAAGAGCACAATTTCTCAAAACCTTAGATTACCTTCATCATAATTTGAATATCTCATCTTCTTACGAATTTGAAATAATAATGAACTATTAATTCATTCAGAATAGGTTTTGTGGTTCTAGATGATTGAATATTCGTGAGTGTCAGTGTGATTTTATAAATAAATGAATGTGTGCATGCAATAAATTATAATATATTTGTCCTATTACTTTTTTCAATGCTCTCATTCTTCGCTTATAGAACGTAAGTATACAACTTTATCCAATCATGTTTTGTTATATAATAAATGTGGTCAACCGTATGTTATTTTGCGCCTCGTTTATAGCGCCTAAGTATCCATCTAAATTTAATAATAAGTTCATTATATATTCACTTTAAAGATTGTTTTAGTTCACTACGATTGTTTTTAAAACTCATTACGATATCATGATTGGGTGTTGTAGAAATACTACCAGCTATCCATGATGACTTTCGACCATCGGTTTTAAAGTTTTAATTTGTATAATTGTTTTAAGTCACCAATTGTATGTCTATCTAAATTATTGAAATTACATTAATGAAACGGCATTTCAGTCTATCGGTTAGCAGGGACATTCGTGTACAATGATAAAGATATGTTTACTAAAATATGGTAACGATAAATGCCACTTGAAAAAAAAGGCCAACAAGAGTTACGTTTCCTAATCCATTTTTAACATAAACATAAATGTCATATAAAAATAGAAGCAAGAAAATTGTCAATATCGCTTCCAACCGATCATCTCGTACTTTCCCACAAAAAACTGGAAGAAACTGGAAGAGAAGAGCATCATTATTTTGTATATGACGTGTAATATACTTTTTATCTTTACCCTTTTCCCTCTACCCTTGGGTTTCGTTCCTAGCGGGTAAGTATCCAACTTAATTCTCTCTCTCTCTTTTCCTCTCGTTCACCATCTTTCTATCTTTCCTGCTCTTTCTCTTTCTTCACTATATCTCTTAGTCTCTAATCCTTTCTTTCTTTCCCCCCACTTTCCTTCCCCTCTCTCATCCTCTACCTCTCTCCTCTATCTCTCTCTCTCAATATATATCTCTCTTTCACCTTTTAACCTCTTTTCTCTACATCTTTTCCTTCTCTCTTCCTCACTTTGAATTCATATTTTGTTGAGGTACATATTACCCTTTTGCTTCGTATTTTTGCTTTTGTTTTACATTTGGTACACAATTTAGGATAAACATGTGAAATATGTAAACTCTACTCTTTTAAATTGTACTCTCGTTTTTAAAATGCGATGTATATCCATGTGCAATTTAGTATATGTAACTGCGATGCATGATTCAATAAATACCATACCATACCATAATAACTCCTTTATATATTCTGGTCATCTTTCTGAATATTTGTCATTGTATTCACTTTTAAGGCCTTTTATTTTTAACTCACTACGATAGAGTGCTTGGGTATTGTAAAAAGGAAACCACCTATCCATGATAACTATATAACCGTCGGTTTTAAAATTATGTATGTCTATCGTAATTATTGATATGACTTTATTTAATGGCATTTCAATCTATCGGTAAGCAAGGATATTTGTACACAATGATAAATATATGTTTACTAAACTGTTATAAAGATAGATATCACTTATAAAAATACTTCTTATGGTCACCCATCTGATATTTTGGGCCTTGTTTATATCAGGTAAGTATCAATTCAAATTCAATATTAAGGCGTCTTTATATATTCTGGCCGTCTTTCTGATTCTTTTTTTTTTGGTATGACATGTAGATGTAAGTAATTTCTTTTTTTTTAGATTAACTACGATAGAAAAGTCGGGTGTTGTAGAAATGCCACCACCTATCCATGATCACTTTCAACCGTCGGTTTCGAAATTGTAATTGTTCATTTTTTAAAAGTTAAGGAGCCACTTGAAAGTTATATCATTAAATTTGTATGTAAAGGCATGCGACTGAGGATCTTTTTCTTCCCCATAATGAAGGAGAAATGATAAGATGAATATCATATTCGTTTGTATATGAAGTGAAATCTAATATATTTCTCAATCTTTTTTCCTCTACCCTTGGATTTCATTTGTAGATCGTAAGTATTCATACAAATTTAATTACAATTTCTTTAATTATTCCGTTCATCGTTCAGAATATTTTTCTCAATTATCGCTTTTAATGCTTTTTTTTTTAAACACCTAACCATGATAGAATACTTTTGCGACATTGAAATCCTACCACCTATTCATGATAACTTTCAACCATAGGTTTCAACTTTTTCATTTGTCACCTTGTATGAAGTAACGGATTCTAATTTTTTGATATGTGTTTGACTAAATTTAATAAACTAGTATTGCAATCCTTCAGTAAGTTTGGATATTCATACGCCATCAAAATGTTTTGTTATTTATTCAGTTTTATTTAAAAAAAACAGGGTAGTCTTTTCAGAGCCAGAGGCCTGCTTTACAAAAGAGCCCTGTACATACAAAGATTTACACAAAATAGAATACATTGTAGAAAACAAAGACATTATATAAACAACATACCATAAGAGAACTAAAACAACTTAACAACTAGATCAAAATGAACATAAGGCCTGAAATATTAAACATTAAAGATGTTATTGATACAATACAAAATACATATACAAATACAAATACACATGCCATAAAGAACAGACATAAAATCAAAAGGGTAAAAGGTAAGAAATAAAACGACTACAGACTACACAACTACAAACAAACAAAACAAACAAAACTAACTGTAATAAGTCATGATATAACATTAGGTACCAGTGCATGCATTAAAGTGGAGGGAGTGATTTATTTTGGTTTTTGAACATTTGGAGTGAAGTTGCCGTGCGAATATGAGTCGGTAGATTGTTGTAGATGCTTGGAGCGATGAAAGAAAAAGATCGTTTTTTAAATTCAGTCTTGGGTTTCAGGATAAATAAGGGATTTAAGGTAGAATGACGAGTAACATAGTAAACTGGACGTTTGCAAGCAAAAGGTTCTAAATAATAAGGGGCTAGATTATTGAGTATTTTGTAGACGAAAATGCAGTAGTGGTAGTTGATTCTATTTTCAACACTTTGCCATTGAAGAGTGCTTAAAAGGATGTCTTTTGGGGTTAGATAGTCTGCATTAAGGACTAATCTTGCATATCTGTTCTGCGTCCTCTGTAATTTGAGTAAATCTTTCTTTTTGCACTTGCCCCAAACAACTGCACAGTAATCTATATGTGGAAGAATGAGGGAGTAATAAAGATGTTTCAGTAGGCTTTGGTTCAAATAACTCTTAATCCTTCTAGTGCATGCAATAGCCCGATTAATCTTATTAGTCACATTCAATATGTGTGGTGTCCAACTTAGACTTTGGTCAAGGGTTACGCCTAAATATTTGATCTCGGTAACATTCTCAAGATAGTCTCGTCCATGACAGATTTTCAAAATTTGGTTCTTAGTTTTATGTTTCGTTCCAAAGACCATCACTTTAGTTTTCTTTGCATTTATTTCCATATTATTTATTTCAAACCATTTACGCAGTAAATCATAATATTTTTGTAGTTTCTTCTGACTGCTTTTTAAATTGTTACCTTTACAAAACAGTGCCGTGTCATCAGCGTACAAAGCATTTTTGGTTTGTTTTACTAAATTTCAAGTTACACATATCATTAAGAAATAAGCAAAAAATTAGTGGGCCCAAAATAGACCCTTGGGGCACACCAGAGTAAATCTGTAGAAAATTGCTTTGGACACCTTGAAATGAGACGCATTGTTGCCTATTCGTTAGGTATGAAGAGAACCAGTCTAATTCAACATAATTAATACCATAATATGGCATTTTTAATAACAATATTTCGTGAGATATAACATCAAACGCCTTTTTGAGATCAAGGAATATCGCCCCTGTTATCAAACCACAGTCAATATTGTTTAACAAGTAATCGGTTATTTCAATTAGACAAGTCGCAGTTGAATGCTTTGGGCGAAAACCCGATTGGCGCTGAGATAGCAGTTTGTATTCTTGGCAGTGGCGGATCCAGGGGGGGGGGGGCCCGGGGGGCCCGGCCCCCCCCCCTTGAGAAAAAAATCATGTAAAATCACGTGATTTTTACCTTTTTGGGGGGTTGGGCCCCCCCCCCCCCTGACGCTCAAGGGGGGGGGGGGGTGCAAATTGAAAAAATTTCGAGGACCAAAAAAAAAAAAAAAATGTGCTCACTACCCCCCCCCCCCCCCCCCCCCCCCCCCCCCCCCCCCCCACTGAGCGACTTTTCGGCCGGCGCGATTTTCAAATTTTCGGGAGCAAACAAAAATGAAGAAAGTTGGGCCCCCCTCCCCTAAGAAATCCTGGATCCGCGCCTGATTCTTGGAGATACTCATAAAGCTGGGCATGGACTGCCTTTTCAAGTATCTTTGACAGACAGGACAATAAAGAAATTGGCCTATAATTGCCAATGTCACTTGTTTCACTACTTTTTGGTACAGGAATAATCTTGGCTCTTTTGAAATCACTTGGGAAGCATCCTGAGCTTAGAGATTTGTTAAAGACTATTGAAAGTGGTTCAGCAATAAAAGGGGCAGCGATTTTCAATAATCTTGGATGTAAGTCATCCAGACCAACAGCTTTGTTAACATCAATTTTCCCAAGTTCTCTTTTTACAAACTCCGAGTCTATGCTTTGGAATTTAAACGTTGATCCAACCCTTGATAATGTATTCAAGGAATTAAAACTTTGTTGGTTAAGAGGAGAATTTCGTTTTCCAACACTAACAAACAATTCATTGAATGACGTTGCAATTTCTACTTTATCTGAAGTCATATGAGTTCCTGTGTTAATATTCGGATTAACTGAAACCTTTTTCTTCGGGAGTAATTTTTTCAGGACTTTCCACGAATCTTGCAATTTGTTTGCACATTGTTGAAATTTGTTGCGGAAAAAGTCCCTTTTCAGCTTTTTATTTAATATATTTACTTTATTTCTGAGATGTTTATATTTATTCCAAAGTTCATTGATTTCCTGACCTGCTTCTGCTGATTTTTTAAGTTTGTCAAACTTTCTTTTATAATAGTCACGATCCTAGATAGAGCCAGGTATTCAGTTGTAATCCAGGGAGACCCATTCAGTTTCTTTCTTACTGTAACATGGGGAGCATGTTTATCAGCTAATGCCTTGAATGCTTCACTGAATTTCTCCCAGCAATACTCTACGTCCTCTTCGGACGATAATAGATCATTCCATTGTATTTTGCGTAGGTCTTCGACAAAATCTTCGACGACAAAATGCCTAAACGATCTGAATGAAAAGATTTCGGGCTTAGCTTTTGGGGTATTATGCCGAAGGATCAAATAGACTAGGGAGTGGTCACTTAGTCCACTTGAAATTGTTCCAGATTGCTTTACATTGGATAGCATTGAACTAGAAACACAAATAACGTCAATTAAAGTACTGCTGAAAGGAGTTATTCTTGTTGGTTCTCGGATAAGCTGAGTTAACTGAAAGGTGGAACAAAGTTCATGCATCTTATTTGAAAGGGTATTTTTAGTCAGCATATTGGAGTTAAAGTCACCGAGGACTATAACATTATTTGTAAAAGAAAATACTTGGTCTAGGTTTGATTCTAGGCTTTCCAAAAAGGATATACATGTAGGTTTGCGATATACTACACCTACAAAAAATGGTAATCGATTTCTAACCCTCAATTCAAACCACATTATTTCCAAATCGTCTTTTTCAAGATCACGTCTTGTAACATATCCTATATTATTTCTTATGTAACACCCAACTCCTCCACCTCGACTACCTCTATCTCTTCTTTCGAAGATGTAACTTGGAATGTCTAACATGTTCGAAGTAAAGGAATCGTCAATCCAGGTCTCAGACATTGTGAATAAATCAACTGAATTGTTACTTATACAAATTTCAATTTCTTCTTTTTTATTTCGTAAACTTCTAACATTAAGATGGGATATTGACAATCCTTTATCATAAATACTACAATTTTGATCTACATTCTTAATACGATTCGTGTCACGTTCTAAGTTTGACTCGTTACCGGCGCAGGGTTCACGATCTACGTCTAACTCTTCATTGAAAAAGGGCAATTCTTGAAGGATACAAGTTGGACAACTCCAATTTTCAAAATGTTCTTTTCTATCATTGTATTGAGATAGAGAAACACGGGCACACGTAATATGGGCCCAATTTTTACAGTTTGTACAGAGAAGAGCTCTCTGATTGCATTTTACTGGTTTCTTGCAACATACAGACGCATACTTAATTGGCATGTAAATAATTCACATTAGTCAGGGCTGTTAGGGATATTTTGGTGCAGATTCTTCTAAAAGCACCAAATTTGGCCCAGAGGTAGCTTATACCATACTATTACGATTTCTGCCGGGCGCCAAAAAGGGCGCCCTCTGTGACCGCCATATTGGTCAAATCCAAAATGGCCGCCATCTGAGTTAAAGGTCAAGCGTTGATCCAAAAGAAAAAGGACTAATATGATAAAAATGTATATATTTATGGGGTTTGGGGGGTCAGAGAATATGATTATGATGTTATTTCATCGATTTGAGGTCTCCTTGGGGCTTTCATACTGGTCATATTGGTCAAATCCAAAATGGCCGCCATCTGAGTTACGGGTCAAGTATGGAAGGAAATGGGCTAGTATGTTAAAAGTTTATCTATTTATGGGGTTTTCGGGGTCAGAGAATCTGATTATGATGTTCTTTCATCGATTTGAGGTCTCCTTGAGGCTGCCATACTGGTCATATTGGTCAAATCCAAAATGGCCGCCATCTCATAGTTACAAGTCAAGTGTAGTTACGACAGGAAATGGGCTAGTATGATAACATTTTATATATTTATGGGGTTTTCGGGGTCAGAGAATCTGATTATGATGTTCTTTCATCGATTTGAGATCTCCTCGGGGCTGCCATACTGGTCATATTGGTCAAATCCAAAATGGCCGCCGTCTGATAGTTAAAGGTCAATAGTAGTTCCAAAAGGAAAAGGGTTAGAATGATAACAGTTTATATATTTATGGGGTTTTCGGGGTCAGAGAATCTGATTATGATGTTCTTTCATTGATTTGAGGTCTCCTTGGGGCTGCCATACTGGTCATATTGGTCAAATCCAAAATGGCCGCCATCTGATAGTTACAAAGTCAAGTGTAGTTACGAAAGGAAATGGGCTAGTATGATAAAAGTTTAAATATTTTTGGGGGTTTCAGAGTCAAAGAAGCTGATTATCATGTTCTTTCATCGATTTGAGGTCTCCTTGGGGCTGCCATACTGGTCATATTGGTCAAATCCAAAATGGCCGCCGTCTGATAGTTATAGGTCAATAGTAGTTCCAACATATGGAAACGTTTGCTTGTATTTGTCTCATAAAAGAAGTTGAACACAAACTGACTCCCAGACGGTGTTGAGTGCTCAGGGGTCACGGACCAGTGGCTTCACCAGGCAGGTAGTTCTATTATGTGAATGGGTAAATTAACTATTACAAAATGAGGGGACACATATTACATTTTACAATAGGGACACACATTGTTTTTATTGTGCAGAACATACTCTTTTATTGACTTACTTATTGCATGAAACTATAAAACCAAAATGCATTTTGTATTCTAACAATATGAGTACAAAAAATAACAGGTGAATGAAATGCATAAACACTACAAACACCTGGGGAGGAAGCATTCGTAAATTAGAATAATTAGTTGATAAACGACTCCGATGAAACAATAAAACCAAAATGTAATTTGCGTTCTGGCAATTGGAGTACAAAGAATGATAGCAGGTGAATGAAATGCTTCAACAACACAAACACCTGGAAAGGAAGCATCCATAAATTTGAATAATTTAGTTGATAAACGACTCCGCATGTGAACGTTTGTTGGAGCAGAAAGCAGTGGATTCTTAACAACACGAACCCATTTAACAGAATGTCGGAACGTAAATTAAATTTGGCGCGGTTGGACAATGCATCTTTCTACCTTGCGACTTTAATGGTACGATCCAGTAAATTAAAACAGTAAAATGGCTCTTATTAAATAAAACCCCAAACTTCAGTGATATCAGACAAAATATATTATATCTTACTAATAATTAAAAAAGATGTATAAACATTGTGAAAGTGTAGCATTTTACGATAAAAGACACCGATTTAGCGAAGATGACGTCATTTATGCGCTTGCATCAGGGAATTCAAGGTCAAAAGGTCAATTCAGACCCTAATAAGTTATTGGTCAAGCCTTTTTGTTTCCTTTATTCCGACAAAATTATACAATCAATCAAAACAAGTTTAATACCAGAAGAGAGCTAATGATTAGTATTTTCATTAACCGCTTGCCCCAAAGTCGCTTGACCACAGTGAAACGAGTGGGAGCTTACGAGAGCGGCCAAAGTGTGATTGAAACTCGCTATTTGCTCTTCTCCAACGCAAAAAGGGACGACATTGTGCTGGATAAATGTATTTTTTCCGACAAAAGTACAGAAAATTTGCATATGGTCTTTTTATATTGTACTTAATGAAATGTTACCCGAGTGACTCCCGGGCGCCCCAATGCTGGAAAGAAACGCACATTTTAGGAAACTTCACTTTTTCATGGAAAAATGCTTATGTGTTCTATGCACGCAAGTCAGACTGAGCAGATGATACAACGTTTCCATATGAAGGAAAAGGGCTAGAATGATAACATTTTATGTATTTGTGGGGTTTTCGGGGTCAGAGAATCTGATTATGATGTTCTTTTATCGATTTGATGTCACCAATCCTGTCCTACATGACAGGCTACAATGAAGTCCATTTCCTGGTTGAAGAAGATGAGGGAAGATGCGCCAAATTCACACTTGAGTGGGTTAATGAACACAACGTATTTCAAGAGTCGTAAGAACAGTAGCTAGTTGGAGGTGTTGAATATGTTCCTCTTATGTCCTGTCTTACTCGCGACGAGGAGGTCGTCGATGTAGGCATACTTAACTTAATGGAGCATGGACCTAGTAGGTCCATGGATGGAGGAAGAACGCTAACCTCAGTTCAATGGTCTACGAGAAATCTAATCCCTGTTTCCTATCCGTAATGTACAAAAGGCAATTTTTGGGGCTGGTGCCATGCAGTCGAACTTGTCGCTTCTAGTCGCTGGCTGGGTCGTATCCCTGGTTTGAAGAGGTTGATTTGAAAGTGCAGGGAGGAATACATTTCTTGGCTCGCTAACAAAACGAAAGTGATAATAGCAATCCCCTTGTGAGCTGGGTCTTCGCGCTTGACGGTCTTGCTTCTGATGTGATATTTGCGCTTTCATTTGCTGCATTTTCAGGAAAGAAGTAGGGTGTGAAGTAGAAGAAGAAGAAGAAGACGAGAAAGAAGACCAATAGGATGAAAGTTAGATGGGGAATTTGTCACAACGATTTTTTTGGGGGGCTAAATAAGCGAGGTTCTTGATCTTCATCGAGTCCCCAGTTGATGCTAAAATGAGCTGAACATAATTTTGTGAGCAGCCTCTGGAGAAATAGCTGTTTCAGAATGTTCTCCTCCAACTTGTTCACCCCAGCACTTTTTTAACAATTTTGATGAAGGATGTCTGCGACTCAGTAGGTTGGTCGGGTTTAGATCACGTCGGGGTCACCAGTGAAACGATGCTCTGCAAATGCGAGGGCGGATGTAGCAACAACATTGACAGCAATGACTAGTAGAACATAGTGATGAAAAGTATGGGCGCAGGCCAAGATTTATACCGACTCAAGTGTGAAATGGCGCATCTTCCCTCATCTTCTTCAACCAGAAAATGGACTTCATTGTAGACTATCATGTAGGACAGGATTGGTGACATAAAATCAATAAAAAAAAACAATATAATCAGATTCTCTGACCCCGAAAACCCCACAAATACATAAAATGTTATCATTCTAGCCTTTTTCCTTTTGGAACTACTATTGACCTATAACTATCAGACGGCGGCCATTTTGGTTTTGACCAATATGACCAGTATGACAGCCCCAAGGAGATCTTAAATCGATGAAAGAACATGATAATCAGTTTCTCTGACCCCGAAAACCCCATAAATATATAAACTTTTATCAAACTATCCCATTTCCTTTCGTAGCTACACTTGACCTGTAACTATGAGATGGCGGCCATTTTGGATTTGACCACTATGACCAGTATAGCAGCAGCAAGGAGACCTCAAATAGATGAAAGAACATCATAATCAGATTCTCTGACCCCGAAAACCCCATAAATAGATAAACTTTTAACATACTAGCCCATTTCCTTCCATAACTACACTTGACTTGTAACTAAACATGGCGGCCATTTTGGATTTGACCACTATGACCAGTATGGCAGCCCCGAGGAGACCTCAAATCGATGAAAGAACATCATAATCAGATTCTCTGACCCCGAAAACCCCATAAATAGATAAACCTTTAACATGCTAGCCCATTTCATTCCATAACTACACTTGACCTGTAACTCAGATGGCGGCCATTTTGGATTTGACCAATATGACCAGTATGAAAGCCCCAAGGAGACCTCAAATTGATGAAAGAACATTATATTCAGATTATCTGACCCCCCAAACCCCAGAAATATATAAATTGTTATAATACTAGCCCTATTCATTTTGAAACTACGCTTGACCTTTAACTCAGATGGCGGCCATTTTAGATTTGACCAATATGGCGGTCACAGAGGGCGCCCTTCTTGGCGCCCGGCAGAAATCGTAATAGTATGGTATAAGCTACCTCTGGGCCAAATTTGGTGCTTTTAGAAGAATCTGCACCAAACGACCCCTATATAGCCCTAACAGCCCTGACTACATGGAATAGTAAACGAAACAAAAATGAAATAACGAAAATAAACGTTATTAGCCAAAAATAACAGAGAACGAAATGAACATGCATTAAATCAAAATAAGATAAGATTTCGACAAAGAAACACAGCTTTTCAACAATTAATGCCTAGTTTCGATAAGTCTTTTTCTCTGACAATAGTCACCTTTTCGCCGTTCGGTTTCTTGACAATAATTTTGCCGTCTTGTGTCCAGAGTTTGTAATCTTTACTTTCCAAACCTCTTTTGACTTTCCAGTAGAGTTTGTTACGATGTTGTGTCAAGCTTTCATTGATGAAGATGGACTTTGACTTACTGGATGTTTTTCGTAGACTAAATCTTGCCTTGTAGACAGAATCTCTCTTGCGGTAGTTCGTACATTTCACGATGATGTCCCGATGTTGTTTACGAGTTTTCTTTCCTTTGTAGTTCACGTTTCCAAGTCGATGACATCTATCAATGTCACCTTTCTCGACGGTCACATCAAGGTCGTCCTTGCAGATATTCATGATGGTCTCCTCTACGTTCTCATCTTGTGTCTCGTTGATTCCAGCAAAGATTAGACAGTTTCTTCGCGAATATTGCTCAGCCTCATCCATGGCTTCCTCGACAAGAACTACTCCCTTTTCCAACAACGCCATGTTGTCATTGACGTTGTCAATGTCAAATTTCAACGAGGCTTTCACTTCCGATCGCAAAGATTCACATATTTCATCCAGCAGCTTGGTTTTGATAGCTGAAACCAATTTCGAAATGAATTTCTCATCTGTGAGCAGTTTATCAATGGCTGTCTGGATAGCATTAGACAGTGTAGAGTCGTCATCCTTATCATCAGATTGAGCAGCAGAGTTATTGACGGTAGAGGAAGACTTGGGCCTCGGAGAGTTGTCGGCCACCGATCCTCCCTTTCCCCGTCTCGGTCTGTCAGGTCCAACCATGATGGTCAAGAGTAACTGGACTATTGTCGTTAAAGAAAAAAGCAAGATAATTGATATTAGGTTTTCCAACTGATAATCTCCTACTTCTCCTCAAAGATAAAAAAATATGCAAATGATGAGCATCATTCGTATACTAAGTTTGTTATAATTACATTTGTTCATTCTTTTACCTTTACCCTTGGGTTTCGAACAAAGCGCGTAAGTATTCATCTCAATTCAATTATAACTTCTTCATAATATTCTGGTAATCTTTCTTAATCTTTTACTTTGTACTCACTTAAAACCATTTTTGTAAGCTCACCGCGATAGAACGCTTAGGTCTTGTAAAAATGCAACCAGATATTCATTATAACTTCTAACATTAGGTCTAGAAATGTCAATTTTTGATCTTTTATGGAAGGAAGGAATCCTTTTAATAATGTGTTTGACTTACTTTATTAATCTGTTATTGTAATCCTCCTTTAATAACGGTTATTCGTACACATATCATAAAGCTATGTTTCCACTAACCAGTGTTAATACAATTTAAATTCAAAAATAAAAGCAACAACATTGTAATTAAATTTTCCAACCGATAATCTGCTACTTACCCACAAAGAAAAAAAAAATGCAAACGATGATCATCATTTGTGTAGGTTACGGATTGTATGCAAATGCTATGTGTTTGTTTTACTTTGATAAACTGATGTTTTAATCATTCATTTAGCAGGGATATGCATGCACAATGGTAAAGATATGTTTCCCAAACTATTGTAACCATATATGTCACTTACAAATAATGGCATAATATTTTTCACTAAGGCTTCCAACCGATTATCTCATACTTTCCCACAAAAAGAAATAGGAATTGGAAGGGAAGAGGATCATGTTTATATGAAGTGTAATCTAATATTGCTCTTTATCAATTTTCCTCCTCCCCTGTGCTTTGTTCATAGCGGGTAAGTATTCATGATTATTCAATTAAAAAAAACCCAAATATTTTGGTCATCTTTCTTGGTTTCTTTCTTTCTATCCTCTTTAGAGGATTTCTTCAGCTAACCGTGTTAGAATGCTTGGGTGTTGATACATTACTACCTCCTATTCATGATAACTTCCAACCATAGGTTTCGACATTTTAATTTTTAATTTTTACGAAGTCTCAGATTTTATGTTTATTTTGTGCGTATCTATTCTTTGAAAAAAAAAGGCCAACAATCGTATATCTTGGACCTCAATTATTAAGTATCCATCTTAATTCAATAATATTTAAAAAATATACATTCTGGTTATCTTTCTCAATGTATTCAATTGTAGATTTTGTTTAGCTCACTACGACAGAACGTTTGGGTGTTGTGGAAGTGCTATCACCTATCAATGATTACTTTCAACCATCGGTTTCGAAAATTTAATTTCTTTATCTTTTTTAAAGTCAAGGAGTGTATGTTTATTTTATATATTGATTTAACTTAGTAAACTGGCGGTTTAGTAATTTGTTTTACTAACTCTAATAAACTGTTTTTCATTCCTTCAGTAAGCATGAATGTTCTTACACAATTATAGAGTTACGTTTTCTAATCCATTTTTAACATAAACATAAATGTCATATAAAAATAGAAGCAAGAAAATTGTCAATATCGCTTCCAACCGATCATCTCGTACTTTCCCACAAAAAACTGGAAGAAACTGGAAGAGAAGAGCATCATTTGTATATGACGTGTAACATACTTTTTATCTTTACCCTTTTCCCTCTACCCTTGGGTTTAGTTCCTATAGCGGGTAAGTATCCAACTTAATTCTCTCTCTCTCTTTTCCTCTCGTTCACCATCTTTCTATCTTTCCTGCTCTTTCTCTTTCTTCACTATATCTCTTAGTCTCTAATCCTTTCTTTCTTTCCCCCCACTTTCCTTCCCCTCTCTCATCCTCTACCTCTCTCCTCTATCTCTCTCTCTCTCAATATATCTCTCTTTCACCTTTTAACCTGTTTTCTCTACATCTCTTCCTTCTCTCTTCCTCACTTTGAATTCATATTTTGTTGAGGTACATATTACCCTTTTGCTTCGTATTTCTGCTTTTGTTTTACATTTGGTACACAATTTAGGATAAACATGTGAAATATGTAAACGCTACTCTTTTAAATTGTACTCTCGTTTTTAAAATGCGATGTATATCCATGTGCAATTTAGTATATGTAACTGCGATGCATGATTCAATAAATACCATACCATACCATAATAACTCCTTTATATATTCTGGTCATCTTTCTGAATATTTGTCATTGTATTCACTTTTAAGGCCTTTTATTTTTAACTCACTACGATAGAGTGCTCGGGTATTGTAAAAAGGAAACCACCTATCCATGATAACTATATAACCGTTGGTTTTAAAATTATGTATGTCTATCGTAATTATTGATATGACTTTATTTAATGCCATTTCAATCTATCGGTAAGCAAGGATATTTGTACACAATGATAAATATATGTTTACTAAACTGTTATAAAGATAGATATCACTTATAAAAATACTTCTTATGGTCACCCATCTGATATTTTGGGCCTTGTTTATATCAGGTAAGTATCAATTCAAATTCAATATTAAGGCGTCTTTATATATTCTGGCCGTCTTTCTGATTCTTTTTTTTTGGTATGACATGTAGATGTAAGTAATTTTTTTTTTTAAAGATTAACTACGATAGAAAAGTCGGGTGTTGTAGAAATGCCACCACTTATCCATGATAACTTTCAACCGTCGGTTTCGAAATTGTAATTGTTCATTTTTTTAAAGTTAAGGAGCCACTTGAAAATTATATCATTAAATTTGTATGTAAAGGCATGCGACTGAGGATCTTTTTCTTCCCCATAATGAAGGAGAAATGATAAGATGAATATCATATTCGTTTGTATATGAAGTGAAATCTAATATATTTTTTCAATCTTTTTTCCTCTACCCTTGGATTTCATTTGTAGATCGTAAGTATTCATACAAATTTAATTACAATTTCTTTAATTATTCCGTTCATCGTTCAGAATATTTTTCTCAATTATCGCTTTTAATGCTTTTTTTTTAAACACCTAACCATGATAGAATACTTTGGCGACATTGAAATCCTACCACCTATTCATGATAACTTTCAACCACAGGTTTCAACTTTTTCATTTGTCACCTTGTATGAAGTAACGGATTCTAATTTTTTGATATGTGTTTGACTAAATTTAATAAACTAGTATTGCAATCCTTCAGTAAGTTTGGATATTCATACGCCATCAAAATGTTTTGTTAACATAAATGTCGTTAAAGAAAAAAGCAAGATAATTGATGTTAGGTTTTCCAACTGATAATCTCCTACTTCTCCTCAAAGATAAAAAAATATGCAAATGATGAGCATCATTCGTATACTAAGTTTGTTATAATTACATTTGTTCATTCTTTTACCTTTACCCTTGGGTTTTGAACAAAGCGCGTAAGTATTCATCTCAATTCAATTATAACTTCTTCATAATATTCTGGTAATCTTTCTTAATCTTTTACTTTGTACTCACTTTAAACAATTTTTTAAGCTCACCACGATAGAACGCTTAGGTCTTGTAGAAATGCAACCAGCTATTCATTATAACTTCTAACATTAGGTCTAGAAATGTCAATTCTTGATCTTTTATGGAAGGAAGGAATCCTTTTAATAATGTGTTTGACTTACTTTAGTAATCTGTTATTGTAATCCTCCTTTAATCACGGTTATTCGTACAAATATCATAAAGCTATGTTTCCACTAACCAGTGTTAATACAATTTAAATTCAAAAATAAAAGCAACAACATTGTAATCAAGTTTTCCAACCGATAATCTGCTACTTCCCCACAAAGAAAAAAAAAATGCAAATGATGATCATCATTTGTGTAGGTTACGGATTGTATGCAAATGCTATGTGTTTGTTTTACTTTGATAAACTGATGTTTTAATCATTCATTTAGCAGGGATATGCATGCACAATGGTAAAGATATGTTTCCCAAACTATTGTAACCATATATGTCACTTACAAATAATGGCATAATATTTTTCACTAAGGCTTCCAACCGATTATCTCATACTTTCCCACAAAAAGAAATAGGAATTGGAAGGGAAGAGGATCATGTTTATATGAAGTGTAATCTAATATTGCTCTTTATCAATTTTCCTCCTCCCCTGTGCTTTGTTCATAGCGGGTAAGTATTCATGATTATTCAATTAAAAAAAACCCAAATATTTTGGTCATCTTTCTTGGTTTCTTTCTTTCTATCCTCTTTAGAGGATTTCTTCAGCTAACCGTGTTAGAATGCTTGGGTGTTGATACATTACTACCTCCTATTCATGATAACTTCCAACCATAGGTTTCGACATTTTAATTTTTAATTTTTACGAAGTCTCAGATTTTATGTTTATTTTGTGCGTATCTATTCTTTGAAAAAAAAAGGCCAACAATCGTATATCTTGGACCTCAATTATTAAGTATCCATCTTAATTCAATAATATTTAAAAAATATACATTCTGGTTATCTTTCTCAATGTATTCAATTGTAGATTTTGTTTAGCTCACTACGACAGAACGTTTGGGTGTTGTGGAAGTGCTATCACCTATCAATGATTACTTTCAACCATCGGTTTCGAAAATTTAATTTCTTTATCTTTTTTAAAGTCAAGGAGTGTATGTTTATTTTATATATTGATTTAACTTAGTAAACTGGCGGTTTAGTGATTTGTTTTACTAACTCTAATAAACTGTTTTTCATTCCTTCAGTAAACATGGATGTTCTTACACAATTATAGAGTTACGTTTCCTAATCCATTTTTAACATAAACATAAATGTCATATAAAAATAGAAGCAAGAAAATTGTCAATATCGCTTCCAACCGATCATCTCGTACTTTCCCACAAAAAACTGGAAGAAACTGGAAGAGAAGAGCATCATTTACCCTTTTCCCTCTTCCCTTGGGTTTCGTTCATGGCGGGTAAGTATCCAACTTAATTCTCTCTCTCTCTTTTCCTTTCGTTCACCATCTTTCTATCTTTCTTGCTCTTTCTCTTTCTTCACTATATCTCTTAGTCTCTAATCCTTTCTTTCTTTCCCCCCACTTTCCTTCCCTCTCTCATCCTCTACCTCTCTCCTCTATCTCTCTCTCTCAATATATCTCTCTTTCACCTTTTAACCTCTTTTCTCTACACCTTTTCCTTCTCTCTTCCTCACTTTGAATTCATATTTTGTTGAGGTACATATTACCCTTTTGCTTCGTATTTTTGCTTTTGTTTTACATTTGGTACACAATTGAGGATAAACATGTGACATAATACGTGTACTTATAATTATGTAAACGATACTCTTTTAAATTGTACTCTCGTTTTTAAAATGCGATGTATATACATGTGCAATTTAGTATATGTACCTGCGATGCATGATTCAATAAATACCATATCATACCATAATAACTCCTTTATATATTCTGGTCATCTTTCTGAATATTTGTCATCGTATTCACTTTTAAGGCCTTTTATTTTTAACTCACTACGATAGAGTGCTTGGGTATTGTAAAAAGGAAACCACCTGTCCATGATAACTATATAACCGTCGGTTTTAAAATTATGTATGTCTATCGTAATTATTGATCTGACTTTATTTAATGGCATTTCAATCTATCGGTAAGCAAGAATATTTGTACACAATGATAAATATATGTTTACTAAACTATTGTAAAGATAGATATCACTTATAAAAATACTTCTTTTGGTCACACATCTGATATTTTGGGCCTTGTTTATATCAGGTAAGTATCAATTTAAATTCAATAAGGCGTCTTAATATATTATGGCCGTCTTTCTGATTCTTTTTTTTTTGGTGTGACATGTAGATGTAAGTATTTTCTTTTTAGCTAACTACAATAGAAAAGTTGGGTGTTGTAAAAATACCACCACCTATCCATGATATCTGTCAACCGTCGGTTTCGAAATTGTAATTGTTCATCTTTTAAAAGTTAAGGAGCCACTTGAAAATTATATCATTGTAATTGTATGTAAACGCATGTGACTGAGGATCTTTTTCTTCCCCATAATGAAGGAGAAATGATAAGATGAATATCATATTCGTTTGTATATGAAGTGAAATCTAATATATTTCTCAATCTTTTTTCCTCTACCCTTGGATTTCATTTGTAGATCGTAAGTATTCATACAAATTTAATTACAATTTCTTTAATTATTCCGTTCATCGTTCAGAATATTTTTCTCAATTATCGCTTTTAATGCTTTTTTTTTAAACACCTAACCATGATAGAATACTTTGGCGACATTGAAATCCTACCACCTATTCATGATAACTTTCAAACATAGGTTTCAACTTTTTCATTTGTCACCTTGTATGAAGTAACGGATTCTAATTTTTTGATATGTGTTTGACTAAATTTAATAAACTAGTATTGCAATCCTTCAGTAAGTTTGGATATTCATACGCCATCAAAATGTTTTGTTAACATAAATGTCGTTAAAGAAAAAAGCAAGATAATTGATATTAGGTTTTCCAACTGATAATCTCCTACTTCTCCTCAAAGAGAAAAAAATATGCAAATGATGAGCATCATTCGTATACTAAGTTTGTTATAATTACATTTGTTCATTCTTTTACCTTTACCCTTGGGTTTCGAACAAAGCGCGTAAGTATTCATCTCAATTCAATTATAACTTCTTCATAATATTCTGGTAATCTTTCTTAGTCTTTTACTTTGTACTCACTTAAAACCATTTTTTTTAGCTCACCACGATAGAACCCTTAGGTCTTGTAAAAATGCAACCACATATTCATTATAACTTCTAACATTAGGTCTAGAAATGTCAATTTTTGATCTTTTATGGAAGGAAGGAATCCTTTTAATAATGTGTTTGACTTACTTTAGTAATCTGTTATTGTAATCCTCCTTTAATAACGGTTATTCGTACAAATATCATAAAGCTATGTTAAATAAATAAATACCTAACCATGATAGAATGCTTTGGCGACATTGAAATCCTACCACCTATTCATGATAACTTTCAACCATAGGTTTCAAATTTTTCATTTGTCACCTTGTATGAAGTAACGGATTCTAACTGTATGTTATGTGTTTAATTTACTTAAATAAACTGGAATTGTAGTCCTTCAGTTAGTAGGGATATTCGTTCACCGTCATAAAGTTTATTTTCCTACACCCTTGTTAACATACATATCATTAAAAAGAAAGAAAGCAAGAACATTGTCATTAAGTATTCCAACTAATAATCTCCTACTTCCCAACAAAGAGAAAAAAAAGCAAATGATGAGCATCATTTGTAAACGAAGTGTATCATAATACAATTTTTCATTTTTTACCTTTATCCTTTGTGTTTCGTACATAGCGCGTAAGTATCCATCTAAATTAAATCATAACTTCTTCATATTTCATTATAATCTTTCTGAATCTTTTTATTTGTATTTTATTTAAAGATCTTGTTTAGCTCACCACGATGCTTGAGTGTTATAGAATTGCTACCACCTGTTCATCGTAACTTCCAAAAATAGGTCTCGAAATTTTAATTAACCTAACCACACTAGAATGCTTGTGATAACTTTCAACCATATGATTCGACATTTTCATTTTTCATCTTGTATGAAGTAACGGATTCTATTTTTTATCATATGTGTTTTGCTGACTTCAATAAACTGGAATTGTTATCCTTCAGTAAGCAGGGATATCATAAAAAAATAAAGTGTGTTTCTTTAACCATTGTTACATAAATGTCACTTACAAAATAAAAGCGAGAACGTTGTCATTCAGTTTTCCAACTAATAATCTCATACTCACGATCAGTATCATTTTGTATACGAAGTATATTCTTATACAATGTTTTATTCTATTACCTGTACCCTTGGGTTTCGCACATAGCGTGTAAGTATTTATCTCAATTTAATTGTAGCTTCTTCATTATTCTGGTCATCTTCATGAAACTTTCTTTTTTATATTCAATTTTTAAGATTTTTTCAAAAGTACACCACGATAGAATGCTTGGGTGTTGTAAAATTGCTACCACCTATTCACCATAACTTATATCCGTCTTGAAATTTTCATTTTTCATCTTTGTTAAAGTCAAGGATTGTATATTTATCCAGTTAAATAATTTTATACTAATTATCTGTAAGCAGGGATACTCGTGCCCAATGGTAAAGATATGTTTTCTAAATGCCACTTCAAAATAAAGTCATTAAAATTGTCTGTAAGGCTTGCAACTTATGATCTTGTTCTTCCCCATGATGGAAGAGGAATTGTTAAGGGCTTCAATATTCCACCATATCACTGACACAACACGTAGGGCCATGCATCTCAGATGTAACATTGTTAAACGATGCCTTTAATGAACTGAAGCTTTATTCCTTCGGTAGACAGGTATATTCGTGCACAGTGATGGAGCTATGTTTACAATTGTAACCATGACGTGTCACTTAAAAATAAAGGCGTCACATTAATATGTAAAACCTCGAACTTGTGATTTTCTACTTCCACAAGAAGAAATATAAATGAATAAAAAGGAATATCATAGGAATCTAAATAGCATTTATACATTTATTGTTTATCCATTTTCCTCTACCCTTGGGCTTCATTCACAGCGAGTAATTATCCATTTAATGTTCAATTATAACTTCTTGTTTTATTCTGGTCATCTATTCTAATCTTTCATTTTCCCTACATTTTTTTAATATCAAGTCATGCATTGATTATTTTGTAACGTGTTTTCGTAACGTGTTTTTGTTAATTAAACAAACTGGTATTTTAGTTTTGACCCCTTCACATACACATGTTTTTCTTACGAGTCCTTACGTAGTCACTCGCAAGCATCCGTAAATAACTCGTCATAACTCGCAGACAATCGTGAAAGGATCCATGAAAGGAGAGGCAAAGTTTATTACGATTGTGCCCGGATTGATTTTCCGTAAACAATTACTAAATAGCTTGTAACAATCCGTACGTATCGTAAACCGCTCGTGGCAACACGTAACCATCTGCTAAATGCTTGCAAGAATCTGTAAATGACTTGTAACAATTTTTGTTTAAAGATCTGTTTTTGTTAATTTACAATTTGTCTACGGATTATTTGCGGGTTATTACAATTGCTAACATGTTGTTTACGATTTCATTTGGGTCATGTACGATGGCGTTACTGATTATTACGAGTTATTGCGAGCACTTTACGTGTAGTTACAAGTATTTTACGAATAGATTTGTATACTTTACTTTTTTGGTATTGTTTACATTTTTGGGGAAAGGTATACAAGCTGCAAATTTGAACACTTCATTGTCAGTTGTTATTTTTTGGTTTTAATCGTGAAGGACCTCATATCTATTCGTAAAAACACGTAAACAGGTCGTTACTAATACCCCCTTGACATACACAGATTTTTCTTACAAATCCTTACGTATCGCACAAATTCACGGATCTTTCGCGGATCCTAACGATTTGGCCACTTTTACGACCGGTTTAAGAGTTATTACGAGCGTTTTACGGTTTATTACGGATTATTACGAGTTATTACAATGTATTTACGGCAACATTCCAAATCTGTTACCATTCATGTACGGATTCTTGCGAGCAGTTTACTGATGGTCACGTTTTGTTGCGAGCGGTTTACGAATGATTACGGATTGTTACGAGCTATTTACGGACAACTCAATCCGTGGACAATCGTAAGAAGATTTTTGACATGTCAAAAAAATAGCCTCTCCTTTCACAGATCCTTAAGAGTGTCTACGAGTTGTTGCGAGTTGTGACGAGTTATTTAAGGATACCAGCGACTTATTTACGAATGCTTATGATTAACTACAAGTTGGCGATCCGTAAGGACTCGTAAGAAAAATCTGTGTATGTTATACCCCCTTCACATACACGGATTTTAATTACGAGTACTTACGGATCACCAACTCATAGTCAATTGCAAGCATCCGTAAATAACTCGCTGGTATCCGTAAAAAACTCGTCACAACTCGCAACTACTCGCAACAACTCGCAGACACTCGTAAGGGTCCGTGAAAGGAGAGGCAATTTGTTTTGACATGTCAAAAATCTTCTTAAGATTGTCCCCGGATTTAATTTTCCGTAAATAGCTCGTAAATAGCACGTAACAATCCGTAGGTATCGTAAACTGCTCACAACAACACGTAACGATCCGTAAACTGCTCGCAAGAATCCGTAAATGAATCGTAAGTAATTTTGTTCACGATTTGTTAGATTTAGTTTACAATTTGTTTACGGATTATTTACGAATAATTACGAGTGCCTACGTGCTGTTTACGATTTCATTTGGGTCTTGTTACGATGGTTTTACGGATCATTACGGGTTATAACAAGCCCTATACGTATAATTACGAGTACTTTACGAATAGATACGTATACCTTACGTATTCGTACAAATTGTTTACGTTTTGGGAAAAGGTATAAAAGCTGCAAATTCGAACACTTCATTTTCAGTTGTTATTATTTTGTTAAAACTCGTAAGGACTCGTAAAAACTCGTAACAAACTTGTAACTATTCGTAACAAAACGTAAACAGGTCGTAACTAACACGTAAGTTGCTCGTAGTTATCCGTGACAACTCGTAACAAGTCGTGTAATTTTGCTGTAACAAATCGTAATAACTCGTAATAATCCGTAATAAACCGTAAATAGCTCGTTATTAACTCGTAACAACTCTTAAATTGATCGCAAAAGTGGCCAAATCGTAAGGATCCATGAAAGATCCGTGAATTTGCGCGATCCGTAAGGAATCGTAAGAAAAATCTGTATATATGAAGGGGGTATTAAGGGGGTATAACACATAATTTGCTCTTAGTAATCCATGACAACTTGTAATTAATCGTGGAAATTAGCCGTAAGTATATTATAATAACTCGTAATAATCTGTAAAAAATCGTAAATAGCTTGCAATAACTCATAGCAACATTAAATATGTCGTAAAAATGACCAAAACGTAAGAATCTGTAAACGATCTGTAAATTTGTGTGATCCGTAAAGGACTCGTAAGAAACATCTGTATAAGGGGGTAGGGTAGGTATGGGGGGATTGGAGACCCTTATTAAGCACATTTGCATAATTTACATAAACATACACAAATGTCACACATACAGAAAGTTTTGTATTCTCTTCAGTAACTTCTTTTCTTTATTTGGTAACAAAATTGAGGTCAGAAGTTAACTGGTTAATAAGATAATAATGATTAATGCCGTCATCAAAAAAGGTATTTTATTACCTACATGTGTAGGTATTACGGTACAGTTACAAATCAAAACATTTTATTTACAATTTGAATGAAAATGGGATTGTTATAGTCAGTTCAAACACTTTTTGAAAGAGATACATGCAGCCAATGATCTTACTGAAATTTTGAAACGACTTTAAAACAATGTGGCCCAAGATATTTCTGTAGTTTTTTGTTTACTGTAATAAAGGTACTTTAAATTATGTTTAAATACTTTCAGAATAAGGTTCTGGTAATGCGACTTTTATATTGATCAAACTCACAGCATAGAAATAACTTCTTAAAATGAAATGCATTAAAATTAGAATGGTGACACGAACAACCAAATGTGTTTCATGATAGTGCCTTTCAACATGAAATGAACAACTAGGGGAAAGTAGGCCCCCATCTTAGACCCCCCCCCCCCCCCATTGTCCCCCATTGCCTACACACCTTTCTGATCAGACATCATTCATAATGTGCACAGCAACAGCCATTCACAATACGCAATGGCCATAATTTTTCTGCGATGGTTGGCACACTTCATAAACTTCCTTTTAAAACTATTTTTTAACAGCCACCCCTAAATATCTGCATACACCACAACATTCAGTGAAATTTTGTTTTATATCAAAGCAAAATTTAAAGATCAAAATTGCTTGGTCAATTTGTCCAATTTTCTCGGAGAAAGAATAAGTCTCCGAAATGAATCGGATATATGCAGTAGTGTTGTTATAGGCCATATATGGCGCTATAGCAATATTGGAGCCAACACGGACATACAGTGATGGGTTCAAGCTTGGTGGTCTCCAATTCCCTACACCTACCATATTAGATAATACCCCCTTCACATACATATACTTTCCTTACGAGTCCTTACGGATCGCCAACTCATAGTCAATCGCAAGCATCCGTAAATAACTCGCTTGTATCCGCAAATAACTCTTCAAAACTTGCAACAACTCGCAGGATCCGTGAAAGGAGAGGCAAATTTTTTGACATGCCAAAAATCTTCTTACAATTGTCCACAGATATATTTTTCCGTAAATAGCTCGTTACAATCCATAGGTATCGTAAACCACACGTATCTTTCCCTAAACTGCTCGCAAGAATCTGTAAATGACTCGTAACAGATTTTTTTTAAAGGTAAAGACCAGTATTGGAAACGCCACCATTTCAAAAAATGAAATGGAAGCTCTTATTACTAATCATGTGAAAGACTACGTTTTGACTAATACATGATGATAACAGATTAGCCGGTAAACCGCCTACTAATCGATATATTTGGTAAATTAGTTTATCCGATGGTCTGTGAGAGATAAACGCACGTGTTGCGCACTTGTGCGTATAGTCCCATATACATCTTTCTGTGTATCGTTTTTATATGCAGTGAAATGTAATTTAATATAGGCCTTTTTTCCCCCCTTCGGATTCGTTCGTAGTTCGTTATTATTCATATACATTTAATTACAATTACAAAAAACTTGTAATTTATAAAAATATTTTAACCCTTCCATGATAACTTCCAACCGTATGTTTCGAAACTTATTTTCTTCTTTTTTGTGAAGTCACTGGTTGTATGTTCATGTAATATGCCCGTCTCAGTGTTGTAATCCTTCGGCAGGAAGGAATATTCGTGCACAATTATTAAGATAAGTTTCGTAAAGGGTTGTACCTATAAATGCCAGTTAAAAATAAAGGCTTGAACATCTTCGGTTAGGCTTGCAACTGATAAAGTCCTTCTTTCCCATTAAGATAGAGAAATGATAGAGATTAGTATTATTTGTATATGAAGTATAATCTACTATATATCTTTATTTATTTTCCTATACTCTTGGTCTTTCTTTATAGTCTTGAAGTATCCAAGTAAGTTCCTATTTATTTCTTAAATATGTTCTGGTCATCTTTCTGAATTTAATTCTTTGTATTCGCTTTAAAGATTTTGTTTAGCTCCCCATGGTGGAATGATTGGGTGTTGTAACAATCATTCCACCATCTACGATAACTTCCAACAATCGGTTAGGAAGCTTTACTTTTAATCTTTCATGAAGTCACGGAATGGATATTAATTTTTTTTTTTAAAGGTTTTCTATAATAAATTGTTGTTGTAAAATACTTCAGGAAAAGGGATATTCGTGCACAATGATGAAATATGTTTGCTAAATCATTGTATCCATAAATGCCAGTTAAAAATTAAGGCTTCAAATTTATCTGTAAGGCTCGCAACTGGTGACATCCTTCTTCCCAATGATTGAATTTGAATTTTATTAGTAGACTTCATTTATATACATGAACATTCTGTTTCACAATACATATATAAAACAATCATATAAACAAGAAAATCAACGAGTGGTATAGTTTCTCGAGTTATCACAAATTAACAATACAAATTGTAGTTTGTATATACAGTGGTAAATTTAATTATAACAAATACTTATATGACACGTATTAGCCTATGTTTGACAATAAAGATAACAAAACAAATGGGAATGATGATTTCCTAATTGATGTTCTAAAATCAAAAAGAAAAATGGAATGTTAAAATTCCCTTCGAGTATTTATGATTGTTTTAATATAGTTACAGAAGTGATCAATTATATGTCCATTCTCAAGTTTCATAATGCTAACAAATTTCTCTTCATCGCTAAGATTTTCAAACTATCCAGATATTTCAGCAATTTTATTGAGAAATGCCCCCCCCCCCCCACTTTCAGCCTTATATACAGTATATGAAGTGTAATATACTATTTATTTTAAATCTTTTTTCCTCTACCCTTGGATTTCGTACAAAGGGCGTAAATATTCACTAAATTAAATTATTGCTCCTTTATATATTTTGGTCGTATTTCCAAATATTTTCTTTGCCCTCATTTTTTTTTTTTTTTTTTTTGGGGGGGGGGGGGGCGTTTCCGAATGTGCTCCCTTTTGCTAACGAAACGCATAGCACGCGATCGTCTTAGCGCGTACGTGCACGGGAAAATTATGTCATTCTGGATTGTGGTGGAGGCAAGACCCGTTGATTTGGACAATCAAATATACCCATCCACCATTCTCAATATCACCGCCTGTGTATTGTCTTTTAAGCAATAAGATTCTGTAATAATGGTTTGGTTGGTTCAATGAATAAGTTATGATTGAGATGATACTTGTGCTGTCTCACAGATACGAATGCAAGTATGATCGGAGATTGTTTTGAAGTTAAAGGAGATTTGATCGGGGAGGTAATATAAAGGAGTGGAAACTCTTGTAATTTATTTAAACGCATGCGTGACTTCTAAAGCGTAACAATGGGATGTGTTACATTCCACTTGGCTTTGATGTTCCATGCTCCGTGCCGCTCTTCCGATGCGTGGCCAGGCACCAGTTTTACTTTTATAACACAATATTAAATTACTGGTAAAATGTCAGTGTAAATTAACAAATTATATAGGGATTGTATTGGGAATAGTGCATCAAACCTTTTTTTTTTTCAAATTTAGTACTACGCTCTTCCTATAATCTATGTGCCATAGTTGATAAAAGAAAAAATTGATCCTGAAAAAAAACTAAATATTTTAGGATAATGTGCTTATTTTTGCATGTTTTAATGTCCCGTCATTTAATCCATAATTTACAATCTTCGATAACTTTGAGTTTGCTATAAATGTTTAGCGCGTGTTTTTTGATATTTTGCAGTTGGAAAAAGGATGAAATTAATAAAGTTTGTGTTCGCTTGTTTTACTCATTACACATTCTTCGACGGTTGATGAGAAATCATTGAAGGGACAGCGAACAGTTGCTGGGATACCATTTTCTGATGTAGGAATTCTAAATCCTGATATTACGTGCGCTCTTTTATCTTACCACCTGGTCAACAGTTGCAGATTAGCGCATAAGTTTCGGCGGCTTAAATCATGCAGTCAAGGAGAGCGGCTTGATTCTACTCCTTCCTATGTTCTCCCTGATTCGATATAACAATATAGTTAATATAGCAGAATAGCACTCCTGGTCCCGTTGTTGTTAACTTGATTATATATAACGGCATTTCTGCTGTAGCATGGTAATGTTAATTGTACCAAGAACCTCCTTATGCCGAATTTTCGCTGTATACAGTGGGTTTGAAAGTAATCAGTGATTGTGTAAATGAATTACAGGAGAATTTTTTACCCAATAGTCAGATGGGTTAGTGACATTATCGTTACCGGACGGATACAAGCACCATTTTTCCTACATATAACTTTCTTCCTTCTCAACTTTTCTCTGTTGTTGTTTTGTTCTGTTTTGCGCTTTCGTTCTCCATCTTTATGATTATTCTTCCCATTTTCTCCTTTTCATATATATCAATCTATCTCTTTTTGTAAATATTTCCCATGTGTAATTGTTTCTAGTCTGTTAAGGTAGTTAATTTGTTAAGTATTTTTTTCTTCAAAGTAATCAAAGCATTTAGGTATTATATTCTGTTTGGGGACCTTGCTTTAACAAGCCCAGCTTCTATAAGGTCTCCTCTTTCTTTCATGTACAGAACATGATCTTACATAAGTAACTTTTTATAGAATTTCTATAGTTAGTAACAAGAGTTGTATGTTGAACAATACTATTGCACTTCAAATTATGTTTGTCATATTGATAATCTGCTGTTCCAGTTACTTTATTTGAAATTCTATGTACTAAAGTTTGTGGAAGAAGAACTAAAATGAAATATGAATTATGAACTAACTATAGGGCTATAGTTTTTACTATAATACATTGTTGTTTAAAATATTTCGGAAAAAATGGTTATTCGTGCACAATGATGACAATATGTTTCCTATACGCATTTAATCACGAATGCCATTTAAAAATAGAGGCTTGAAAACTCTACGCAAGGATTTCAACTGATGATATTCTTCTTCTCCATGATTGTATATGAAGCGTAATCTACTATCTTTTACAAATTCTATTTTCCACTACACTGGGGTTTCATACATAGTGTGTAAGTATTCATCTAACAATTTAATTATAACTTCTTTATTAAATCTAGTCGTCTTTCTGAATATTTTTTGTTGTATTCCATATATTGATTCTTTTAGCTCACCATGATATATCGCCTGGGTGTTGTACAAATTCTACCAAAATTATTTTTGAAGTCACTGACGCTATGTCTATCTTATGTGTTTATGTCAATAAACTGTTGTTGTAGTACTTCGGTAAAAGTGGATTTTCGTGCACATTGATAAAGATATATTTTTCTCAAAGCATTTTAACCACGAATGTCATTTAAAAATAGAGGCTTGAAAACTCTACGCAAGGATTTCAACTGATGATATTCTTCTTCTCCATGTTAGTATATGAAGCGTAATCTACTATCTTTTACAAAAATTATTTTCCACTACACTTGGGTTTCATACATAGTGTGTAAGTATTCATCTAACAATTTAATTATAACTTCTTTATTATAAACTCTAGTCGTCTTTCTGAATATTTTTTGTTGCATTCAATGTATTGATTCTTTTAGCTCACCATGATATATCGCCTGGGTGTTGTACATATTCTACCAAAATAATTTTTGAAGTCACTGACGCTATGTCTATCTTATGTGTTTATGTCAATAAACTGTTGTTGTAGTACTTCGGTAAAAGTGGATTTTCGTGCACATTGGTAAAGATATATTTTTCTTAAAGCATTTTAACCACGAATGTCATATAAAAATAGAGGCTTGAAAACTCTACGCAAGGATTCCAACTGATGATATTCTTCTTCTCCATGATTGTATATGAAGCGTAATCTACTATCTTTTACAAAAATTATTTTCCACTACACTTGGGTTTCATACATAGTGTGTAAGTATTCATCTAACAATTTAATTATAACTTCTTTATTAACTCTAGTCGTCTTTCTGAATATTTTTTGTTGCATTCAATGTATTGATTCTTTTAGCTCATCATGATATATCGCCTGGGTGGTGTACATATTCTACTAAAATTATTTTTGAAGTCACTGACGCTATGTCTATCTTATGTGTTTATGTCATTAAACTGATGTTGTAGTACTTCGGTAAAAGGGGATTTTCGAACACATTGATAAAGATATATTTCCTAAAGCATTTTAACCAAAAATGCCAGTTAAAAATAAAGGCTTGAATATTGACTGTAAGGCTTGCAACTGATGATATCCTTCTTCCCTATGAAGACAAAAAAAAGTGATATGGATAAGTATTATTTGTATATCAATTGTATTTTTTTGTTTATCTTCAACTATTTTCCCTTACTCTTGGTCTTTGTTCATAGCACGTAAGTATTCATCTAAATTCCTATATATTTTCTTTATATTTTCTGGTCATCTATCTGAATCATTTTCCTTGTTTTTGCTTTAAAGATTTTTTAAGCTCCCCGGTAGAATTCTAGGGTATTGTGAGCTGCTACCACCTATCCATGATATATTTGCAACCATCGATTTGAGATTTAATTTGTAATCTTTAATGAAGTCAAGGAATGAATATTAGTCTGTTGTGTTTGTTTTTACTATAATGTACTGTTGTAAAATACTTTGGCAACAAAGAATATTCATGCCCAATGATATAGATATGTTTCGTAAAGGATTGTATCCATGAATGGCATTTAAAAATAGGGGCTTGAAAACTCTACTCAAGGATTCCAACTGATGATATTCTTCTTCTCCATGATTGTATATGAAGCGTAATCTACTATCTTTTACAAATTATATTTTCCACTACACTTGGGTTTCATACATAGTGTGTAAGTATTCATCTAACAATTTAATTATAACTTCTTTATTAACTCTAGTCGTCTTTCTGAATATTTTTTGTTGTATTCAATGTATTGATTCTTTTAGCTCACCATGATATATCGCCTGGGTGTTGTATACATTTTACCAAAATTATTTTTGAAGTCACTGACGCTATGTCTATCTTATGTGTTTATGTCAATAAACTGTTGTTGTAGTACTTCGGTAAAAGGGGATTTTCGTGCACATTGATAAAGATATATTTCCTAAAGCATTTTAACCAGGAATGCCAGTTAAAAATAAAGGCTTGAATATTGACTGTAAGGCTTGCAACTGATGATATCCTTCTTCCCCATGAAGAACAAAAAAGTGATATGGATAAGTATTATTCGTATATAAATTGTATTTTTTTGTTTATCTTCAACTATTTTCCTTTACTCTTGGTCTTTGTTCATAGCACGTAAGTATTCATCTAAATTACTATATATTTTCTTTATATTTTCTGGTCATCTATCTGAATCCTTTTCCTTGTTTTTGCTTTAAAGATTTTTAAGCTCCCCCGGTAGAATTCTAGGGTGTTGTGAGCTGCTACCACCTATCCATGATATATTTGCAACCATCGATTTGAGATTTAATTTGTAATCTTTAGTGAAGTCAAGGAATGGATATTAGTCTTTTGTGTTTGTTTTTACTATAATGTACTGTTGTAAAATACTTTGGCAACAAAGAATATTCGTGCCCAATGATATAGATATGTTTCGTAAAGGATTGTATCCATGAATGGCATTTAAAGATAAAGGCTTGAACATTTTCTGTTAGGCTTGCAACTGATGATATCCTTCTTCCCCATGAAGAACAAAAAAGTGATATGGATAAGTATTATTTGTATATTAATTGTATTTTTTTGTTTTTCTTCGACTATTTTCCTTTACTCTTGGTCTTTGTTCATAGCACGTAAGTATTCATCTAAATTACTATATATTTTCTTTATATTTTCTGGTCAACTATCTGAATCTTTTTCCTTGTTTTTGCTTTAAAGATTTTTAAGCTCCCCCGGTAGAATTCTAGGGTGTTGTGAGCTGCTACCACCTATCCATGATATATTTGCAACCATCGATTTGATATTTAATTTTTAATCTTTCATGAAATCAAGGAATGAATGTTAGTCTTTTGTGTTTGTTTTTAATATAATGTACTGTTGTAAAACACTTTGGCAATAAAGAATATTTTTGCCCACTGATATAGATATGTTTCGTTAAGGATTGTATCCGAAAATTCCAGTTAAAGATAAAGGCTTGAACATTTTCTGTTAGGCTTGCAACTGATGATATCCTTCTTCCCCATGAAGAAAGAGAAATAATATGGATAAGTATTATTTTTATATGGAGTGTAATCTACTGTTTATCTTCAAATATTTTCCTTTACTCTCGGTCTTTATTCATAGTGAGTAAGTATTGAACTAGATTCTTATATATTTTATGTATGTTTTCTGGTCTTCTATCTGAATTTTCTTCCTCGTTTTCGCTTTAAAGATTTATTAAGCTCCCCCGGTAGAATTCTACGGTTTTGTAGAAATCCTACCACCTCTCCATGATAACTTCAAACCATCGGTTTTGAAGTTTTACTTTTAATCTTTCATGAAGTCACGGAATGGATGTAAATCTTTTGTGTTTGTTTTTACTATAATGTACTGTTGTAAAATACTTTGGCAAAAATAAATGTTCATGCCCAATGATATAGATATGTTTCGTAAACGATTGTATCAATAATTGCCAGTTAAAGATAAAGGCTTGAACATTTTCTGTTAGGCTTGCAACTGATGATATCCTTCTTCCCCATGAAGAAAGAGAAATGATATAGATTAGTATTATTTGTATATGAATAATAATCTACTGTTTATCTTCAACTATTTCCCTTTACTCTTGGTATTTGTTCAAAGTTGGTAAGTATCTAACTAAATTCCTATATGTTTTCTTTATATTTTCTGGTCTTCTATCTGAAGCTTTTTCTTCATTTTTGCTTTGAATATTTTGTAGCTCACCACGATAGAAAGCTAGGGTGTTCTGAGCTGCTACCACCTATCCATGATATATTCAAACCATCAATTTGAGATTTAATTTTTAATCTTTCATGAAATCACGGAATGGATGTTAGTCTTTTGTGTTTGTTTTTAATATAATGTACTGTTGTAAAATACTTTGATAAAACAGAATATTCGTGCCCAATGATATAGATATGTTTCGTAAAGAATTGTATCCGTAAATTCCAATTAAAAATAAATGCTTGAACATTTTCTGTTAGGCTTGCAACTGATGATATCCTTCTTCCCCGTGAAGAAAGAAAAAAGATATGGATTAGTATTATTTGTATATAAATTTTTATCTGCTATTTATCTTCAACTATTTTCCTTTACTCTTGGTATTTGTTCAAAGTTGGTAAGTATCTAACTAAATTCCTATATGTTTTCTTTATATTTTCTAGGCTTCTATCTGAATCTTTGTCTTTGTTTTCGCTTTAAATATCTTGTAGCTCACCACGAGATAGAATGCTAGGATGTTGTGACCTGCTACCACCTTTCTATGATATATTTGAAACCATCGATTTGAGATTTAACTTTTAATCTTTTAGGAAGTCAAGGAATGAATATTAGTCTTTTGTGTTTGTTTTTACAATAATGTACTGTTGTAAAACACTTTGGCAAAAAAGAATATTCGTGCCCAATGGTATAGATATGTTTCGTAAAGAATTGTATCCGTAAATTCCAGTTGAATATAAAGGCTTGAACATTTTCTGTTAGGCTTGCAACTAATGATATCCTTCTTCCCCATGAAGAAAGAGAAATGACACGGATTAGTATTATTTGTATATGAATTGTAATCTACTGTTTATCTTCAACTATTTTCCTTTATTCTTGGTATTTGTTCAAAGTTGGTAAGTATCTAACTAAATTCCTATATGTTTTCTTTATATTTTCTGGTCTTCTATCTGAAGCTTTTTCTTCATTTTTGCTTTAAATATTTTGTAGCTCACCGCGATAGAATGCTAGGGTGTTCTGAGCTGCTACCACCTATCCATGATATATTCAAACCATCAATTTGAGATTTAATTTTTAATCTTTCATGAATTTACGGAATGGATGTTAGTCTTTTGTGTTTGCTTTTACTATAATGTACTGTGTAAAATACTTTGGTAAAACAGAATATTCGTGCCAAATGATAAAGATATGTTTCGTAAACGATTGTATCAATAATTGCCAGTTAAAGATAAAGGCTTGAACATTTTCCGTTAGGCTTGCAAGTGATGATATCCTTCTTTCCCATGATTGTATATGGAGTGTATTCTAATATTGATTTGTTTATCTATTTTCCGCTATCTTTGTGTTTCATACATAGTGTTAAAGTATTAATTCTGGTCGTCTTTTTAAATATTGTGTGTTGTATTCAATGTATAGATTCTTGTAGCTCATCGTGATATATAGCCTGGGTGTTGTACAAATTCTACCACCTCTCCATCAAAGCTTTGAACTATCGGCTACGAAAATCGAAATTTCCATGTTTTTATAGTCACTGATTGTATGTTTATCTTATGTATTTATCTTAATAAGCTGGTGTTGTAATACTTCGGTAAAAAGGGATTTTCGTGCTAATTGATAAAGATATGTTTTTTAAACCATTTTAACAAAAAATGCCAGTTAAAACAAGATCTGAATATTTTCTGTAGGGCTTGCAACTGATGATATCCTTCTTCCCCATGAAGAAAGAGAAATGATGTGGATTAGTATTTTTTGTATATGAAGTGTAATCTGCTGTTTATTTTCAACTATTTTCATTTACTCTTGGTATTTGTTCAAAGCTGGTAAGTATCTAACTAAATTATTATATGTTTTCTTTATATTTTCTGGTCTTTTATCTGAATCTTTTTCTTCGTTTTCGCTCTAAATATTTTGTAGCTCACCACGATAGAATGCTAGGGTGTTCTGAGCTGCTACCACCTATCCATGATATATTCAAACCATCAATTTGAGATTTAATTTGTATTCTTTCATGAAATCACGGAATGGATGTTAGTCTTTTGTGTTTGTTTTTAATATAATGTACTGTTGTTAAATACTTTGGTAAAACAGAATATTCGTGCCCAATGATATAGATATGTTTCGTAAAGGATTGTATCCGTAAATTCCAGTTTAAAATAAAGGCTTGAACATTTTCTGTTAGGCTTGCAACTGATGATATCCTTCTTCCCCGTGAAGAAAGATAAAAAAAAAAAGGATTACTATTATTTGTATATAAATTGTTATCTACTGTTTATCTTCTACTATTTTTCTTTACTTTTGGTCTTTGTTCATAGCAAGTAAGTATTCAACTAAATTCCTATATATTTTCTTTATATTTTCTGGTCTTCCATCTGAATTTTTGTCTTTGTTTACGCTTTAAATATCTTGTAGCTCACCAAGAGATAGAATGCTAGGATGTTGTGAGCTGCTACCACCTATCTATGATATATTTGAAACCATCGATTTGAGATTTAACTTTTAATCTTTTATGAAGTCAAGGAATGAATATTAGTCTTTTGTGTTTGTTTTTACTATAATGTACTGTTGTAAAACACTTTGGCAAAAAAGAATATTCGTGCCCAATGATATAGATATGTTTCGTAAAGAATTGTATCCGTAAATTCCAGTTGAATATAAAGGCTTGAACATTTTCTGTTAGGCTTGCAACTGATGATATCCTTCTTCCCCATGAAGAAAGAGAAATGACATGGATTAGTATTATTTGTATATGAATTGTAATCTACTGTTTATCTTCAACTATTTTCCTTTACTCTTGGTATTTGTTCAAAGTTGGTAAGTATCTAACTAAATTCCTAATTGTTTTCTTTATATTTTCTGGTCTTCTATCTGAAGCTTTTTCTTCATTTTTGCTTTAAATATTTTGTAGCTCACCGCGATAGAATGCTAGGGTGTTCTGAGCTGCTACCACCTATCCATGATATATTCAAACCATCAATTTGAGATTTAATTTTTAATCTTTCATGAATTTACGGAATGGATGTTAGTCTTTTGTGTTTGTTTTTACTATAATGTACTGTTGTAAAATACTTTGGTAAAACAGAATATTTGTGCCTAATGATATAGATATGTTTCGTAAACGATTGTATAAATAATTGCCAGTTAAAGATAAAGGCTTGAACATTTTCTGTTAGGCTTGCAAGTGATGATATCCTTCTTCCCCATGATTGTATATGAAGTGTATTCTAATATTGATTTGTTTATCTATTTTCCGCTATCTTTGGGTTTCATACATAGTGTTAAAGTATTAATTCTGGTCGTCTTTTTGAATATTTTGTGTTGTATTCAATGTATAGATTCTTGTAGCTCATCGTGATATATAGCCTGGGTGTTGTACAAATTCTACCACCTCTCCATCAAAACTTTGAACTATTGGCTACGAAAATCGAAATTGTCATGTTTTTATAGTCACTGATTGTATGTTTATCTTATGTGTTTGTCTTAATATGCTGGTGTTATAATACTTCGGTAAAAAGGGATTTTCGTGCTAATTAATAAAAATATGTTTTTTAAACCATTTTAACCAAAAATGCCAGTTAAAAACAGATCTGAATATTTTCTGTAGGGCTTGCAACTGATGATATCCTTCTTCCCCATGAAGAAAGAGAAATGATATAGATTTTTTTTTTGTATATGAAGTGTAATGTACTGTTTATTTTCAACTATTTTCATTTAATCTTGGTATTTGTTCAAAGCTGGTAAGTATCTAACTAAATTCTTATATGTTTTCTTTATATTTTCTGGTCTTTTATCTGAATCTTTTTCTTCGTTTTCTCTAAATATTTTGTAGCTCACCACGATAGAATGCTAGGGTGTTCTAAGCTGCTACCACCTATCCATGAATTTATTCAAACCATCCATTTGAGATTTAATTTTTAATCTTTCATGAAGTCACGGAATGGATTTTAGTCTTTTGTGTTTGTTTTTACTATAATGTACTGTTGTAAAATACTTTGGTAAAACAGAATATTCGTGCCCAATGATATAGATATGTTTCGTAAAGAATTGTATCCGTAAATTCCAGTTAACAATAAAGGCTTGAACATTTTCTGTTAGGCTTGCAACTGATGATATCCTTCTTCCCCATGAAGAAAGAGAAAATATATGAATTAGTGTTATTTGTATATGAATTGTAATCTACTGTTTATCTTCCACTTTTTCCCTTTACTCTTGGTCTTTGTTCATAGCGGGTAAGTATTTAACTAAATTCCTATATATTTTCTTTATATTTTCTGATCTTCTATCTGAATCTCTTCCTCGTTTTCGCTTTAAAGATTTATTAAGCTCCCCCGGTAGAATTCTACGGTTTTGTAGAAATCCTACCACCTCTCCATGATAACTTCAAACCATCGGTTTTGAAGTTTTACTTTTAATCTTTCATGAAGTCACGGAATGGATGTAAATCTTTAGTGTTTGTTTTTACTATAATGTACTGTTGTAAAATACTTTGGCAAAAATAAATGTTCATGCCCAATGATATAGATATGTTTCGTAAACGATTGTATCAATACTTGCCAGTTAAAGATGAAGGCTTGAACATTTTCTGTTAGGCTTGCAACTGATGATATCCTTCTTCCCCATGAAGAAAGAGAAATGGTATGGATAGTATTATTTGTATATGAATTGTTATCTACTGTTTATCTTTAACTATTTTCATTTACTCTTGGTCTTTGTTTATAGCACGTAAGTATTCAACTAAATTCTTATATATTTTCTTTATATTTTCTGGTCATCTATCTGAATCCTTTTCCTCGTTTTCGTTTTAAATATTTGTTAAGCTCCCCCGTTAGAATTCTACGGTTCTGTATAAATCCTACCACCTATCCATGCTAACTTCCAACCATCGTTTTTGAAGTTTTACTTTCAATCTTTCATGAAGTTACGGAATGGATTTTAATCTTTTGCGTTTGTGTTTACTATAATAAATTGTTGAAAATATTTCGGGAAAAGGGTTATTTGTGCACAATGATGAAGATATGTTTCCTTACGCATTTAACCATGAATGCCATTTAAAAATAGAGGCTTGAAAAGTGTAAGTAAGGATTGCAACTGATGATATTCTTTTCCCCCATGATTGTATATGAAGTGTAATCTACTATTTATTTTTCATCTATTTTTCACTACCTTGGGGTTTCATTCATAGGGGGTAAGTATTCATCTAACAATTCAATTATAACTTCTTTATTCATTCTGGTCGTCGTTTTTGAATATTTTTTTGTTGTATTCAATGTATAGGTTCTTTTAGGTCACCATGATATATCGCCTGGGTGTTGTACAAATTATACCACCTCTCCATTAAAGCTTTGAAGTATCCGTTATGAAAATCAAAATTGTCATCTTTTACAAGTCAATGATTCCATGTTTATCTAATCCATTGATCTTACTTTAATGAACAGGTTGTTTAGTCCACCGGTAAGCCGTCATACTTTTGCACAATGATAAGGATATGTTCCCTAATCCATTGAAACTATAAATGCCACTTGAAAATAAATTCATTAAAATTGTCTGTAAGGCTAGTAACTGATGATTTTCTTCTTCCCCATGATGAACGAGAACTGAACAGACGATTATCATTCTATATGAAGTGTAATCTAATATATATCTACATCTTTTTTCTTCTACCCTTGGGATTCGTTCGTAGTTCGTAAGTAATCCAATATTACATTACAACTTCTTTCATGTATTCTGCTCATCGTTCTGAATAATTGTCTGTGTATTCGCCTGTTTTGCTTATGTGTTATATAAATACTTAAATCGTTATATTATAACTTCCAACCGTCCGTTTTGAAATGTTTTTGTCATCTTTTTTGATGTCACAAATTGTTTGTTGTAATATTTGTTTTACGTGTTTGTCCTAGTAAGAAGGTAAGAAGGAATATTCATTCAAAGTGTTAAAGATATGCTTCCCATTGTAACTATCACATTTCACCTAAAAAGGGCATTACATTAGTATGTAAGGCCTCCAACTTATATTTATAGTTCCCTACGAAGAAAAATAAATTAGGAAGAGGAGTATCATATAAATTGGATGTGTATTGTAATGTATATCTTCATCTTTTTCTTCTACACTTGGGATTCATTCATAGTTCGTAAGTATTCATATACATTTAAATACAACGTCTTATGTAATCTTTTCATCGATCTGAATATTAGTCTGTGTATTCACCTTTAAGGCTTCCAACTGATGATCTCACACTTCCCCCACAAAGAAAAATACATTGAAAGGATTAGCATAATTTTATTTTATGTAGCCTATTCTATAATCATCTTTCTTTCCACCTTCACTTGGTCTTTGTTTATAGTGCGTAAGTATTAATCTTAACTCAAATATAACTTCTTTATATATTCTGGTCATATTTATGAATCTTGTACTTTGTATTCACTTTAAGGCTTAAAAAAAAACTCTCACCATGATAGAATGATTGGGTGTTGTAAAAGTGTTACCATGCAACTTCCAACCATAGGTTTTGAAATCTAGATTCACATTTCGGTATGAAGTCATCAAGCATTGGATGTTTATATAACGTGTTTTTCTTAATTTAATGAACTGGTGTTTTAGTCCTTCTGTAAGAAAGGATATTTGTGCAAAATGGTAAAGATATGTTCGCGAAACACTTGAAAAGAAACGATCCGGATAAAATCAAAGGCATACACATTGTAAGGATATCCTTCTTCCTCAGTAAGTAAGAGAAATAAAAAAAGATAAGTACCATTCGTATAGCAAGTGTAATCTACCCGCTATCTTTATTTATTTTCTTCTACCCTTGGGCTATGTTCATAGCGGGTAAGTATCCATCTAAATTCAATTACATTTTTTCCTTAATATTCTGGTTGACTTTTTCAATATTTTTAATTGCATTAACTTTTAAGGCCATGTTTTGTTTAGCTCACCAAGCTAGAATGGTTGGGTGTTGTAGAAATGCTACGACCTGTCTACGATAACTCCCAAAATCGGTCTGGATTGTTTTTTTCTTTTTTTCTTATGAAATCCCGAATTTTTTTAAAACTTATGTGTTTGCCTTACTTTAATAAACTGGTGTTTTAATTCTTCGTTTAGCAGGAAATGTGTACATAATGGTAAAAAATATGTTTCATAAAAAATTGTAAACATTGTCCGTAAAGCTACCTACTGATTACATTCCTTTTCACTACGGAGCAAAAGAAATTAAAATCTTGAGTATCCCTTTGAAATGAAGTGTAATCTTCTATTTATTTGTATCTATTTTCCTCAACCCTTGGGCTTCGTTCATAGCGGGTAAGTATCCAACTTAATTCATTAAGATCGTCTTCAAAAAATCTGGTCATTATTCTTAATATGTGTTCATGTGTTTACTGGTTAGGCTTTATGTTATAGCTCACAGTGTTATAATGCCTATGTGTTGTAGAATAACTACCACCTATTCATGATAACATCTAATCATAGGTTTTGACATTTTAATTGTTCATCTTATTTGAAATCACGCAATGTATGTTTATTTATTTGCTTGTTTTACTTTAATAAACTGGTGTTTTAATTCTTCGTTTAGCAGGAAATGTGTACACAATGGTAAAAATATGTTTCATAAAAAATTGTAAACATTGTCCGTAAAGCTACCTACTGATAACATTCCTTTTCACTACGGAGCAAAAGAAATTAAAATCTTGAGTATCCTTTTGAAATGAAGTGTAATCTTCTATTTATTTGTATCTATTTTCCTCAACCCTTGGGCTTCGTTCATAGCGGGTAAGTATCCAACTTAATTCATTAAGATCGTCTTAAAAAAATCTGGTCATCATTCTTAATATGTGTTCATGTGTTAACTGGTTAGGCTTTCTGTTATAGCTCACTGTGTTATAATGCTTATGTGTTGTAGAATAACTACCACCTATTCATGATAACATCTTATCATAGGTTTTGACATTTTAATTGTTCATCTTATTTGAAATCACGCAATATATGTTTATTTATTTGCTTGTTTTACTTTAAAGGTAATACAAAGTTTTGGGAAATTTTGAAAATTGGGTGGATAGTCATTCTATACAATTTTGATATATTTTGATGCCTCTTTGGATGTACAATAAGCACTAGAAAATTTAGCCCCTAAAACACTTCTGCTTTCGAGTTAAATTGAATATAAAAATTAACCGGTGCTCCCGGTAAATTTTGATGAATTTCAAAAAGCGCCTACAGCCGTACAAATGGTAGCTAATACCATGAAAATCTCAGAATATGTAGTCGTGATATATAATTTCCAAACGGAAATAGCTAATTGGTCGATTTTAGTCGAGAGATATTGTTTAATAGCTTAATTAATATCTTGACCTTGAGAGGGAGCTATACAACATAAAGAGTTTATTATGTTATTTTCATAACTTTAGACTCGATTTCAACCGCGACAACGACCAGTGAATAATGAAGGATCGCATATGCTTCCAATATGTTCATTTGAACCAAATTCATGACTTCATACCAAAACTTTGTATTACCTTTAATAAAATGGTGTTATATTTTCGGTTAGAAGAGATTTTCGTGCAGAACGGCAACGTTATGTTTCTTGAACCATTGTAGACATAAACAAATTAAAACAAAGGCATGACAATTACCCAACTGATGATCTCACACTTCCCCCCACAAAGAAGAGAAATGTAAAGGATTAGTATCGTCTGTATTATGTATCGTATTCTGATATCTTCTTAATTTTTTACCCCCTACTCTTGGTCTTTGTTCATAGTCGGTAAGTATTCATCTAAATTCAATTATAAACTCTGAATATATTCTGGTCATTTTTCTGAAACGTTTTCTTTGTATTCACTTTAATCTTTACAAAAAATCATTACAATATAATTATTGGGTGTTGTCGACTTGCTACCACCAATTTAACCCCATACGTTTCGAAATTAAAATTGTTCATCTTTTACGAGGTCATGTTTGTTTATGTTAAGTGTGTGTTTTACTTGAATGAACTGGTTTTGTAATTCTTCCTTTTGCAGTGATATTCGTACTCACTAGTAAAGATATGTGTCCTTAACAATTGTAACAAAAAATATCACATAAAAAGGAGGGCAATTTTCTCTTTCTGTAATAGTCCAGGCTAGAGAGCAAGGAACCTTGTTTTTTTTTTTATATATATACAATGTTTTTTGATGGTTTCTTATCAATTCGAGGGTGCTGATTCCAAATCCGATGAGTGCCAGACGCGAAACCTTGAGCATTTTTCGTAAAACGCGAAAATTCAAAATGGCCGCCAAATCATGAAAAGGCTTATTATATGGCCATTTAAAAGGTTTTGTGATGTTTTCTTGTCAAATCGAGGGTGCTGAATCCGAATCCGATGAATGCCAGACGCGAAACCTTGAGAATTTCTCGTAAAACGCGAAAAATTCAAAATGGCCGCCAAAATGGCCGCCAAAATGGCCGCCAAATCATGAAAAAGCTTATTATATGGCTATTAAAAAAATTATTTGATGTTTTCTTGTCAAATCGAGGGTGCTGAATCCGAATCCGATGAGTGCCAGATGCGAAACCTTAAGCATTTCTCGTAAAACGCGAAAAAATCAAAATGGCCGCCAAAATGGCCGCCAAAATGATGAAAACACTTATTCTATGTCCATTTAAAAGGTTTTTTGATGTGTTCTTGTCAATTCGAGGGTGCTGATTCCAAATCCAATGAGTGCCAGATGCGAAACATTGAACATTTTACGCAAAATACGATTATTATTTTTGTAGTCGATACCGGTATAGTGAACCCAGAAAACCCTAGAAATCAACAAAGTTTACTTTGTGTATAAATGGGAAAGTTATATACACGTATAAATAAAATGATGAATAAATGAGCATATAGATGATATAGATATTCATTGTAAACCATATCTTTGTCCATTATAGACAATCATTTACCATAATAATATTGAAGTCTTTCTAGTCTTACCACCTCTATAATAGCAGTGCCGAACGATGTCAAATATTATTAGTCTTCAGAACTGCTAATGTCACTGTCACTGTCACTCTCTTCTGATGTCTTGTTCATTGGATTTTGGCAGCGGACATCGCCCTTACAGCGGCAGAATTCCGACCATGTCAATGACGATTTTGTGCAGCTGCACTGGGCTGTTCTGCAGTCGCTCTTACACCCACACTTAATGATATTGAGGACTTCTTCCGGTGAGACTGGCTGATCATTTTCGAGATAGACGGGTTGAATCGTAGAAGACTTCATCCTCCATCCATTATTCAATGGGTCTAGGGCTGGGGGTACTGGCTTGCCAGCAGCCACCCACAAGGCTACTTGATAATGGGCACGCTGGCAATGTGGCCGAAAAGCGGCCATAGTTGGTGGAAGACTCATTAATTTGGGAGGTACTAGGCGCTTGCCACCAGCCTTCCTTGTGAAAATGTTTCTTCGCATTGTGTCAAGAGAGTCATTTGGTTCTTTCTCGGTACAGGGATGCCACGTATTTCAAGCAGGATTCTATTACTTCATCGAGAGGCGTTTCAGTATTACCAAGGAGTAGAGAATCAGGATAGGGCTCCAAATTCTTGAGTGCATACGCCTTTCCTACTCCATAGAAACAGGAAACAGTATCGCATCCAGTCAATGCATGGGCTCCATGTAGATTGGGCATGATCTTCGTGTGTTTCTTGATAACCTCATTGACATCTATGACTTTTTGCCTGCGAGACGTTGATTCCATTACAACCTTTGTTGTGTGTGGTATACCATTGGTTTGGAAATGTAGATGGTGTGCAAGAATGACCAGAACATCTGTGTCATCGCACACAACTTTGATAGGTGAGTGACCATCCTTGGCCTCCTTTATCATGTGGTAGACCATTATTACATCTGCCTCTTCGTGTTTCACCTCTTCTTCAAGTGCACCAACACCAACAGCAATTGGATGCGGATCAGGTCCATTTTACGATCAAACGTTTGCCCTCTGGTACTTGCATGGAACACAACTGATCTACGATCATCTTGATGACTTGTTGCTTGTTTGCAGTTACATTTAGGATGACGTTCTGCTTTGGCAGTGGTGACTCACTGTTCAGCTTGTATACACGGCTGCAACCTTTTGCACGTGCTGTTCGGCAACAGGACTTGATGCTGCTCTCGTAGTATCTGTCAAAAACCACATGAAGAACTGGACAACTGTCTGCATATTTCATGAACGTTGCTACAGCAACATCTACAAAGGTACACACCTTTGCTGGAGACGCAGGCCAAGGAACGGTCCAAAGAAGAGCACATCCATCAAGAATGATAAAATCTGGCACCTCTGCACTTCGTTGACTACACTCAACCTTGATCCTTGACTTCAAGACGGACTTACTTGTGGAACGTGCATCACCATTCTTATCGAACAGTGCGGGTGGATAGGGAGCCAATTCATAAGAGAATAAGGTTTTGGTTGAAATAGCTTCCCTTGATGATGCCATGATCCCGATTACCCGGGCGTAGATCATCTCTGCATTGGTAACTATAGATACCTCACCTCTTGATGACATATCAGAAGCCTTTGCCATTCCTTTGACTCTCCTCTTTATTGTGTCATGAAACCCCTTCGGCAACTTTCTTTTGTATTCGTTCATCTGATCAGTTCCAATCTTGATTGCATCATCGGCATTTACTGCTGGATCATCCACAACCTGTCCAGTGTAGATGTTCACCAAGCTTGAAGGAGGATGCTTCTCACTGTCAAATACTTCTATACATGTCGATAGCGCCTCTCGAATTCCCTTTCTGTCAGCCGCATCTGATTTGATTCTTTTGAGACTCTCTTCTTTGTGACAAGTGACAACTTTCTGATCTTCCCCTTCTGGCATGGCTTCCAAGTCATTCTTCAGTTGTCCAAAGAGGCTGAGAGACAAAGCCCAGATAGCAAGGGTAGACTCGTTCAAAGTGGATCCGATGATGCCAGAAGGTCCCTTTCCATAGCGCATGTACGTCGTGTCAATGTACATATCCGACCAGATGCCGTTCCAAATGCCATCCTGATGGTGCATCACATGTTCTCCATCTAAGAATTGCTTGAGTAATGCTGGTGGCAGACGTTGCATGGAGCGGAGATAGTACAGCCCATAGCGTGCATAATTGGTATGCCGTGAAGCAAAGAAATAGGGAAGCATTTCTTCGACAGCTTGCAGATGGAGAGACCAGTCACCCTCCCTCTCAGCTCTAACAAAAGCCATACAGATGAGCATGGGCTTTACAAGACAGTTCATCCACAACTTTGTAGTTCGACTCCTTTGCTTGCTGGCTACTTCAATCAACTCGTCGAAGTCAGTAAATTGGTGGTCTTCCAGTACTGATCTTAATATCTCCTCAATGACAAGTCGAAGTGCCCTGAAATTCTGTGGGAACTTCTTCCCAGACAGAAGTTTTGGAACTCCAGCAAATCGTGACTTCAGTATGTCTTCGAGCCCACTTCCCGACATCAAATAGCCGATACTTCCTAGAAAACTCATTATCATGTGCATGCCACCTAGTCTGGGTACAAACTTGGCAAATCTGTCTTGGTTAGCCCAGACTATGTTTACCATCACTTGGTAGAGTTGCTGATCACACGTAAGAATGGTCCATTCTTGACCTGTAAGCGATGTCAGGAACTGTGCCTGTACCATTGCCGTCATCATTGTGTCAGGTTCTGCTGGTGTCATATCCAAGAATGGAGTGTACACTACTGTAGTCTTGGGCCTCAGTTGCTGTCCACTGTCCCGTGCATGCTTAGTATTGAAACCGCTAAATTCTGGGCAATCCTCGTTTCTTGTCACGGCCTGTAGGAAAGCAAGATCTTTTGCTGCTGCTCTGTTCTTGGAGACTTGCATACTTGCAAGCATAGACAGCTTTGGAACAAATCGTTGAGCAAACTCTCTCGGCATCTCAGCCTTTTTGTTCCCCCGGTTGCGCTGAACTTGTACTTCTTCCAGGGACAATTTGGTTGCTTTTGTCTCCTCCCATTTCAGTCGCTTTATTCTTGGTACTTGTTTGCCGTCATGAGATGAAGTAGGGTTCTTTCTTCCTGTTTGGGTGATCACCATGGCTAAGCCATGAGTAGACTTTTGTCCATAAGGGGAGGAGATCTGGGCATCAAAATTGTCAGCGACAACTTGAACGAGGCCATCTTTACTCTCAAACTCTGTTAATCCCCTATCCTTTGCCATTTCTGCTGCAGCAGATATTCTGAAACGGCGCAATTCATTGTATGAAGATGTTACACCATAGTTATGAAACTGCTCCATTACACTTCTCTGCTTGTTAAGAAGCACACTGAGCCCAAGTTGAAGAGATGTTGCATATCCACTCACAACACCAAAAACAATGTGACTGATCATCACGGCCTGCAGAGTGGAGTCCAGCTTTGGGTCTATTCCAGCAAGCAGAGCAAGTAATGTCTCACTGCATACATCTGTCAAGAAAACAAAATGGAGAAAATGCTGTTCCCATAAATATATGAATAAGATATTTTGGCATAGTAAATAAAAACAGTAAAGAAAACAGTATAAAGTCAATTTGCTGGAATTCTAGCCCAACACCAATCCCAATCCCAACCACGGCGGGGCATTTCCGTAACGGCTAATTAATTTTCTGGACACGTATGATAATCATGTAATCCCCCAAACTTTATCATAACTACCAGGTGAGACAATGCAGAAACTATCATTGAAATTTGTTATAACATACATCCCAATAAACGAAACCGTGTGAATATTATAAACAGTGTAATATTTACCTGATACTAAGTCTGTGGTCAGTCTTGTTGGATATGTATAAGGATCAGGTTAATGTTCACCAGGCTTAAAGGAGGATGCTTCTCACTGTCAAATACTTCTATACATGTCGATAGCGCCTCTCGAATTCCCTTTCTGTCAGCCGCATCTGATTTGATTCTTTTGAGACTCTCTTCTTTGTGACAAGTGACAACTTTCTGATCTTCCCCTTCTGGCATGGCTTCCAAGTCATTCTTCAGTTGTCCAAAGAGGCTGAGAGACAAAGCCCAGATAGCAAGGGTAGACTCGTTCAAAGTGGATCCGATGATGCCAGAAGGTCCCTTTCCATAGCGCATGTACGTCGTTTCAATGTACATATCCGACCAGATGTCGTTCCAAATGCCATCCTGATGGTGCATCACATGTTCTCCATCTAAGAACTGCTCGAGTAATGCTGGTGGCAGACGTTGCATGGAGCGGAGATAGTACAGCCCATAGCGTGCATAATTGGTATGCCCTGAAGCAAAGAAATAGGGAAGCATTTCTTCGACAGCTTGCAGATGGAGAGACCAGTCACCCTCCCTCTCAGCTCTAACAAAAGCCATACAGATGAGCATGAGCTTTACAAGACAGTTCTTCCACAACTTTGTAGTTCGACTCCTTTGCTTGCTGGCTACTTCAATCAACTCGTCGAAGTCAGTGAATTGGTGGTCTTCCAGTACTGATCTTAATATCTCCTCAATGACAAGTCGAAGTGCCCTGAAATTCTGTGGGAACTTCTTCCCAGACAGAAGTTTTGGAACTCTAGCAAATCGTGACTTCAGTATGTCTTCGAGCCCACTTCCCGACATCAAATAGCCGATACTTCCTAGAAAACTAATTATCATGTGCATGCCACCTAGTCTGGGTACAAACTTGGCAAATCTGTCTTGGTTAGCCCAGACTATGTTTACCATCACTTGGTAGAGTTGCTGATCACACGTAAGAATGGTCCATTCTTGACCTGTAAGCGATGTCAGGAACTGTGCCTGTACCATTGCCGTCATCATTGTGTCAGGTTCTGCTGGTGTCATATCCAAGAATGGAGTATACACTACTGTAGTCTTGGGCCTCAGTTGCTGTCCACTGTCCCGTGCATGCTTAGTATTGAAACCGCTAAATTCTGGGCAATCCTCGTTTCTTGTCACGGCCTGTAGGAAAGCAAGATCTTTTGCTGCTGCTCTGTTCTTGGAGACTTGCATACTTGCAAGCATAGACAGCTTTGGAACAAATCGTTGAGCAAACTCTCTCGGCATCTCAGCCTTTTTGTTCCCCCGGTTGCGCTGAACTTGTACTTCTTCCAGGGACAATTTGGTTGCTTTTGTCTCCTCCCATTTCAGTCGCTTTATTCTTGGTACTTGTTTGCCGTCATGAGATGAAGTAGGGTTCTTTCTTCCTGTTTGGGTGATCACCATGGCTAAGCCATGAGTAGACTTTTGTCCATAAGGGGAGGAGATCTGGGCATCAAAATTGTCAGCGACAACTTGAACGAGGCCATCTTTACTCTCAAACTCTGTTAATCCCCTATCCTTTGCCATTTCTGCTGCAGAAGATATTCTGAAACGGCGCAATTCATTGTATGAAGATGTTACACCATAGTTATGAAACTGCTCCATTACACTTCTCTGCTTGTTAAGAAGCACACTGAGCCCAAGTTGAAGAGATGTTGCATATCCACTCACAACACCAAAAACAATGTGACTGATCATCACGGCCTGCAGAGTGGAGTCCAGCTTTGGGTCTATTCCAGCAAGCAGAGCAAGTAATGTCTCACTGCATACATCTGCCAAGAAAACAAAATGGAGAAAATGTTGTTCCCATAAATATATGAATAAGATATTTTGGCATAGTAAATAAAAACAGTAAAGAAAACAGTATAAAGTCAATTTGCTGGAATTCTAGCCCAACACCAATCCCAATCCCAACCACGGCGGGGCATTTCCGTAACGGGTAATTAATTTTCTGGACACGTATGATAATCATGTAATCCCCCAAACTTTATCATAACTACCAGGTGAGACAATGCAGAAACTGTCATTGAAATTTGTTATAACATACATCCCAATAAACGAAACCGTGTGAATAATTATAAACAGTGTAATATTTACCTGATACTAAGTCTGTGGTCAGTCTTGTTGGATATGTATAAGGATCAGGTTGATGGTGAAGGCACTCTGCTTTAATCTTCTTGGAAAGGCTTGCGATAGCTCGTCCAAGAAATTCATCCTCACCATCATCTTCAATACGAAGTCGCGATGATGCGTTGTTCTTGAATACAATGATTGAAGTGACACCAGGCGATGTGAGTACCAGGATGTCCGGAAAAAGAGCATCTTCTAGGTAACCAATGAGCGCACGTCGAGATAGGTTCTTTCCCCCCAGTCGCTGATATAAATTATGCAGTTCTCTACTGTTCCAGATGCGAGAGTGGTCGGATGTCATTTCAGTGATTAGTTCGTCCAAAGCTCTTTCCATCAAGCCGTCTGTGTTTGCTGCAGGTTTGTTGCTGAAAATTTTTACCATGCAATCCTTGTGGTACCGTGCTTCTGCTGCATGGAGATCACTCAATACACTATTGGTTCTAAATGCAACATCACTACCCCAAGTATCACCTCGTTTCATGGCATGTTCCAGAATATTATCTTTCCAAGCGGTCTTGTCATTGCTATACGCAGTTCGGCACAAGTATGCTTTCCTCCATCGACTTGGATTCTTTCTTGACCGTTCCAATTCACATTCTTCTCCACAGAAAAGACATTGCTTAAGAAAGTTAAATTCTCTTGCCCTTCCCCGCAATCGCTTTGGGGCGTTTGATTGATCTGATGCTTTTTCACTACTATTCTTCCTCTTCAAGAATCTCTGGATATGGTCTTTAGAGCAGTACGTGCCAATGCAGTTTTTGTGGCATCTGAACGATTCTGCATCGGTTTCAAGAAGATCACTCACGCCATCTCCCCCTTAGACGGCTTGCAATGCGGAAACTTTCTACTCTTGATGAGAGGATCAGCGATTTTAATCCGCTTGTTTGGCAGATAATGCATACTTCCTCCATTATGTAGATCACCACCTAGACAAATATATAATTGTATCTTAATTAATCTATGCAAAACTACAGTGTAATAGTAATGTAAAAGGGCAAGTACTTGAAGTGTCACTTTTTCTGTTTTGTCTTTCAACTGAACTAGATTAGGGCTATCACAATAACAAATAAATTTAACCTTATTAGCTCTTCATTCACTTTATTACATTTATATTATAATCTAGTGTAATAATATACTGGATAACCTTAATATTTCAATTGCATAGAGTCATGATGAAAATAATGTATTCATTTAACATGCCATATATGAAGAGTTTCATTCCAAAAGGAGCTAAATCCACTTTGGGTACTTCTGAGTAAATCACCTTTTTTTATTTCTCTACTTTCCCTTTAGCCATGGACTTTAATGTTGTTATATATTTTAAAGGTGTCACCCTGGACCAATATATATGATGAGAAAAAATTTACCAGTTTTTCCTGATTTTTACTACATTTTTAGATTTTTTTTCTTCGTGGATTTAGCTCCTTTTGGAATGAAACATGATATTGTACCTGGAAAATTTCATATTTTCTCTATAAAGTCACTGAAATTTATTCAAATTCAGTAGCAAACCTTTCCTTTTAAATAATAATAGTGAAATCACAGCTAAAAAAAGCATTTGAAAAGAAAGTAAACAACATATCACATTTTCATTCCAAAAGGAGCTAAATCCGTTTCATTCCAAAAGGAGCTAAATCCATGTTTCATTCCAAAAGGAGCTAAATCCGCAAAATATAAAAAAATAAGTAAAAATCAGAAATAAGTGGTAGATTTTTGTTTTATCATATATTATTGGTCCAGGGCGACACCTTTAACATTTATAACAACATGAAGGTACATTGCTAAAGGGAAAGTGGAGAATAAAAAAGGTGATTTACTCAGAAGTACCCAAAGTGGATTTAGCTCCTTTTGGAATGAAACCGATTTGGATTTAGCTCCTTTTGGAATGAAACATGATATTGTACCTACATTTTTTCATACTTCCTGGTGAAATTTTCGAATGTGATATAGTGCATTTTGTCCCCATGTAGGAAATCATTATTTTAAGACAAATAACTCCATTTTTATAAAATATGGATTTAGCTCCTTTTGGAATCAAGCTCTTCATATGTTGATGAAATACTGCACTTGCAAAGTAATATGTGGGACTGTAGATCTAGAATGATTTTATTAAAACTACCACACAAACACATCAGGATAAGTTCATATCTTAGGTAGATTATACAAGAAATCAAATGTTGTCATACTTGCATATTCTAACAGAACTTTCAAACATTGCTTTCATCTTACCTGTTGTATATATCAATTACATGATGTAGTAGCCAGTTAACCAAGGGTATAGCTCTCAGATGCTTGTTTCCATGGTGAATGTGAAGGACATGGCACTAGTCATGTGACAAGTCACCTGACTCCAACTAGAATGAAAAGTCTCAAATTTGTGTTTGGGTCATGCATTATACAAATGTGGCAGTGTACTTTATATGATGTTCGTGCTAGATGTTTGTGTGTGTGTGAGGGGTGGGTGGGTGTGGATGTGGGTGTGTGTCAGGGTGGGGTGGGTGTGTGTTGGGGTGAGCTTGTGTGTGGGTGTTTGTATAATTGTTTGCGGGTGATAATTGCACATTTAGAAAAAAAAACCTCCGAGGTCTTAAAACGTGCTCATTAATGGTTTTATTAAATGTGTAATTAAATTTATTTGGCGGCCATATTGGCGGCCATTTTGAATTTTCGCGTTTTACGAGAAATGCTCAAGGTTTCGTGTCTGGCACTCATCGGATTCGGATTCAGCACCCTCGATTTGACAAGAAAACATCAAATAACCTTTTAAATAGCCATATAATAAGCCTTTTCATGATTTGGCCGCCATTTTGGCGGCCATTTTGAATTTTCGCGTTTTACGAAAAATGCTCAAGGTTTCGCGTTTGGCACTCATCGGATTTGGATCCAGCACCCTCGAATTGACAAGAATCACTCAAAAAACATTGTATATATAAAAAAAACATGGTTCAGTCCCTTTCCTATGGGGCCTAGCCTGGACTATAATGGTTCCATCTGATGATCTTCTTCATCACCATGAAGAATAAAAAAGGAAATGAGTATCATATGAATTAAAAGTGTAGAATAAAATCAATCTCCATCTTTTTTCCTCTACCCTAGGGCTTCATTCATTTTTTTCCTTCATCTTCTATCAAGTCACCGATTGTATTTAACATTTGTGTTTCTTTACTCGAATAAACTGGTGTTGCTTTTTTTTTTGAAGGAAGGAAATATTCGTGCGGAATGGAAAAGTTTTGTTTCTTCAACCATTTTAACCATCATTAACACTTAAAAAGGCATGTAAATTATCATGAAGACTTCCAACTGATAATCTCACACTTCCCCTCAATCAAAAGAAATGGAAAGGATTAGCATCTTTTGTATATGTAGTGTATTTTAATATCATCTTTTTTTTTACCCACTACTCTTGGTCTTTGTTCATAGTCGGTAAGTATTTATCTAAATTCAATTATAACCCCTGAATATATTATGTTCATCTTTCTGAATCGTTTTCATTGTATGCACTTTAATTTATTTTAAATCTTATTACGATAGAATTACAGGGTGTTGTACACTTGCTACCACCGATTCATGAAAATTTAAGACCATACGTTTCGAAATTATAATTTTCCATCTTTTACGAAGTCATTGATGTATGTATATTTTAATTGTTTGCTTTTCTTGAATGAACTGTTGATGTAATTCTTCATTTAGCAGTGGTATTTGTCCCCAGTAGTAAGATATGTGTCCTTAACAATTGTAACAAAAAATATCACATACAAATAAAAGGCATAACAATTGTCTCTAATGCTTCCATCTGATGATCTGCTGCATCACCATGAACAAAACAAAAACAAGGAAATGGCTATCATTTTATTTTAAAGTGTATGATAATATTAATTTTGTGTCTTCTTTCCTCAATCCTTCGGCTTCATTCATAGCGATTATCAATTTAAATTCAATTTAATTGTTTTCATGACTGTATTCTGGTATTCTTTCTAAACATTTTCCATTTACATGTATTCACCTATTTGACCTAAATAGCTACCACGATAGAAAGCTTTAATGTTGTATAAATCTTTCCTACTATGACAAATTCAAACCATAGGATTTTGACATTTTGATTTTGCATCTTCTATGAAGTCACAGATTTTTTAATATAATATGTTTGACTTACTTTATTAAAGTATTACTGTAATTCTTTCGGTAATTAGGGTTATTCGTAAATAATCATGAATGTATGTTTTCCTAGCCAGTTTTAACATAAATTGAACTTCAATATGAATACATGAAAAATGTAATTACATTTTCCAACTGACAATCTGCTACTGCCCTACAAAGAGAAAAATTGCAAATTATTAGCATCATTTGAAAAAGAGGTGTATTCTAATATCATTTTAATTTTTTACCCACTACTCTTTGTCTTTGTTCATAGTCCGTAAGTATTTATCTAAATTCAATTATAACCCCTGAATGTATTATGTTCATCTTTTTAAACATTTTTTTTGGCATCAACTTTAAGGCATTTTTTTTAGCTCACCAAGATAGAATAGTTGGGTGTTGTAGAAATACCACCACCTATCCACGATAACTTCCAACCATCAGTTTTAAAATTTACAATTACATTTTTGTATCAAGTCACGCAATGCACGTTTATCTGACGTGTTTCTTTTTTTATATAATGAACTGGTTTTGGGGTCCTTTAATTCACAATGGTAAAAATATGTTCGATAAACAATTGTGAAGAAACAATCAAGATAGAATTAGAGCCTATACATTGTCTTTAAACTGATATCCTACTTCCCCATTAAGAAAGGTAAATGAAACAGATGAGTATAATTTATATATCAAGTTTTCTAATGAACTGTTTTTTTAGACCTTTAATTCACAATGGTAAAAATATGTTAACCAGTATAAAAACAATTTACAATGAAAATACAATATACAATATACAATACAATATACAATATACAATATAATGGTTAGGACCCCTAAGAAGCAAAAATCTGCTTGTAATCGGGGCCCTGCAAACAAACAATAACAAGATAATGCACATAAATTAACAATACAAAGTAAAGGACTTAAATAATACAAGTACGCACCCGTACATCAACACACACGCACGTTCATAAAGAAGGTTACAGAGAAAGAATAGAAGGAAGCGAAAATAGGGCAGAAAGAGATAAAAGTAGAAAAAAGATGGTAAAGAGAAGTACTTACTCAACCATGGATTGAAAAATACTTTTTTTATACATTGATTTAAATCTGGCAATTGTAGAACTGGATCTTAGGTCATAATTCAAGGAAATTCCACTCCCGTACCCCAACAAATGATATAGAATTATACTGTGAAGTTGAACGACAGAGTGGATGATGTAAATTTAGACGTTGACGAGTGGGGTAATTGTGAATAGAAGAATTTGTTTGGAACATATTATTAAAAACAGATGGTAACAGGTTTTTATGAAATTTAAACATAAATATACATGTATTAAGTTTGATCAAATCATATACAGGAATAATTTTCAGTTCAATAAATAATGGTAAACTTGGAGACATATAATGACTATTTGTTATTAACCGAGCTGCACTTTTCTGTAACATATAAATCTTGAACAGTTTTGTTTTGTAAGTATTACCCCAAATGATATTGCAATAATTTAAGTGGGGAAGAAGTGTTGCATTGTAAATATTCATTAATATGTTCCTTGGGAGAAAATTCTTTAGTCTAGATAAGACACCAATACTTCTAGAAATTTTAGAACAAACATAATCAATATGACATTTCCAATCTCGAGTTTCTTCAATATTAGTACCTAAAAAAATATCACACTTAGTTCTCGTTCAATAGTTACATTCGCTATTTTAACAAGATTGGTGACATTTGGAACATTCTTTTTCTTTGTGTGAAAAAATACATATTTAGTTTTTTCATAATTCAAAAATTATTTATTACATTTAAACCAATCATTCAATTTCATTAACTCTTCATTTAAAATAGAAACTAAGCGTGCTACATTAGAATGAGAATAATATACAACCGTAGCATCAGCAAATAATGAAAACATAAGTAATTTGGATGAACTGATTATATCATTAATATATATGATAAATAAAAGTGGTCCGAGAACCGATCCTTGCGGAACTCCGGTATTTACATCCATATAATCAGATTCGACACCATCGACCACCACATATTGTTTTCTATTATACAAATAATCAGAAAACCACTGATGAGGTATACCGCGTATACTGTAATGGTACAGTTTTTAAAGTAAAATATGGTGGTCGATGGTGTCAAATGCCTTAGGTAGATCCATAAACAATCCATAACAAAACATTCCATTATTAATTTCATGTAGAATATTTTTAGTAAAATTCACAATACTCAGATCAGTGCTATGGTTTTTACGAAAACCAAACTGTTCTGAAATAAGAACATTATATTTCAGTAAATAATCATATAACCTTTTATGCATTACTTTTTCCAACAGTTTTGCAAAAACAGAAAGCAAGGCTATGGGTCTATAATTTTCTATATTTTTAACATCATTCTTTTTGTATAAGGGTACAATTTTGGCAACTTTTAATTTATCTGGGACAATTCCACTATTCAAAGATTTATTAAATATGTCACACAATGGATTAACAAAATAATGAATACAATTTTTAACAACTTTAGGTGAAATGCAGTCAGGTCCACTTGACTTATCTATTTTTAACAGAGAAGACAGTTTGATAATTTCATGAATACTCGTTGCTTTAACATAAAATGAATTAAATTTGGGTTAACAAGGTATTTATCATAAGAGTAATTAGGGGTTTGAATCGATTTTGATAGTTGTTTACCTATGTCAATAAAAAATGTATTAAACTCTTTTGCAACATCTTTCCTACTACTCATTTTTATATTTCCGTGATACATATTTTGAGGTAGTTTATTCTGTTTCTTTTTACCAAGTATCATATTGATCTGCGACCATTTTTTTTCATATCATTCTTTAAGTTATAAAACAAAGACTCGTAATATTTTCTCTTTGACGCTCTTATGATATTTGTTAATTTATTTGTATACTCTAAATATTTTCTTTTATGATTAACACTAGGTCTTCTAAAGCTATTTTCATATAATCTATGTTTACGTTTCACTGAATTCAATATTACTTGCGTAATCCAAGGTTTCCGTAAATTACCATTGAGTTGTTTGACTAATTGAATAGGAAAACAAGTTATTATAATTGGAATAGAATTTTGTAAAGAAAATATCATAAGAGTCATTTGCACTTTCACAAGTATAGACCTCTGACCAATCAATGGATGATAAACTTTCTTTAAACATTGACATTGATGAATCATTAATAATGCGTCTTTTTATGTATTTGTTACCATTCTTCACAATTCTTTCACTTGCAATTGAAAATACTGGAAAATGATCAGATAGATCACTATAAATGAGTCCTGTATATTTTTCTTCCTGTATGGTATTTGTAAATATGTTATCTATCAAGGATGCTTTTTTTTCAGTAATACGAGTTGGCTTTGTTATTAAGGGAAGTAAATTAAAAGAAAGCATCATATCTAAAAAGTCATTTTTTTATTATGGATACCATAATTAAGCAAGTTTACGTTAAAGTCTCCTAAAATATATAAGTCTTTCTTCTCACTTTCAAGTATTTCAAGAACACTTTGTATTTTCTCATTAGAACAAGATATGTCAGAATCTGGTGGACGATAAACGCAACCAACAACTATGGGTGGTATTCTCATAAGTTAAGCCGGGACTAAGTCCAGACTTAACAAGAATTTTAGTTCACACTTCTATGGAATGCTAGGTTTCACCTTACTCCTTCAATATTCATGACAAAGATAATCTACTAAAGACTTTGTTGAAATTCAGTTCATACTCATATTATCTTTTTCATCCCATTTCATTGCAAAATTATTTTTTTGGACACTTTTCATTGAAGGATTAAAATAATCTGTAGAGGGTAAATTATTTTGCAACAGGCACTCCATAAAAGTATGAACTAACTAAGTACGTGCTAACTTAGTACGCGCTACCGCAATACCACCCTATAGGTTTAGGTTTCTTACTGATTTCAACAAGTATAATTTCATAATTGCATTCAGAATAAGTAAATTCGGGTAGTAATTTGTAATTGAGATTATTTTTCAAATAAAGTGCAACTCCGCCACCACATTTTGAGGGTCTACACTTAGAAACAAGAAAATATCCGTCTAGGTTATACAGTTCAGTTCAGTTCATTTATTTCAATCATAAAACCATAACATAATATATATACAAAAGTAGCATGAAACAATCATAATCTTACAATTCAGGAATTAAGAAATTGGAGACTAAAAAGGAAGTTTGAAAAACTTGTATGTACAATAGTCCCCTGACATAAATAATAAATAACGAGATTACATGGTTGTACACGTTACGACAATAATAACAATATATAAATAAGATACTACACATTATAGATACACACACACACACACACCATTCACACACACACACGCACACACACGCACACACATGCATGGTACATGCATTTTGTAGAAGAATTGAACCAAGTTTCAGTTATGGCAATGACATCAAATTCAAATTGAAGAGACGACAGAACAATCTGTAATTCATCAAAAAAAATCTTTAGGCTTCTAGCATTCAAATGGAGAAGTGACAGTTTATAATTTAATTTACTAAATTTTAGACTAAATTCTTCACAAAATGTGTATTGACATAAATTGTTAAGTTCAAGATCTGAATCAAAAAGGCTATGCACATCATATTTATTCATACAAAATGGGTTTAATTTCAATTTTAATAACTTGTCAATATCAATTCTCCTATTTAAATGGAAAAAGTCGTACATAGTCCAATAAAATTCATTATCATAATCTATATGGTTGAATGGAAAAATATTAGAAGTACATTGAGTGCATAACCATGACTGAGTTGGAAAGAAGGAAGAAGAGATACGACAATGAACACATACACTCATTCGCACATTCACAAATCAACTTTCAATAAGTAGTTAATAAAACATAAATACAGTAAAAATAACGAAGATAATTACAAAAAGATCTGTAATTAATCAAAGGGCATAGGCATAGAATATGAAAAATATAATATTTGCCTGTAGTCAGTTCAATGTATTTCAGTTTTCACAAGTTTGCCATGTTCGAAAAACAATTGTGAAGAAACAATCGAGATAGAATGTATGCATAGACATTGTTTTTAAACTGATATCCTTCTTCCCCACTAAGAAAGATGAATTAAAGAGATGAATATAATTTTATATAAAGTTTTCTGAAACCTTTTTGCCTCGTTCATAGTGGATTAGTTTTCATCGAAATTGAATAAAACTCATTTTTATTTTCTGGTTTTCTTTCTGCAAATTTGTCATTGTGTTCACTTTTAAAGCCTTTTTGTTTTAGCTCATTACGACATAATGCCTATGAGTTGTAAAAATACGTTTACTTATTTATGATGAATTCCAACTGTCCAAATTCTGTTTTGACCTATTTTATTCTTCATCTTTTACATTCAACGATTGTATACACATGTGTTTGTTTCACTTAAACCAAATCTGGTGTTTTTTTGTTCGTTTAACAGGGAATGTATTGTCTGTAAGGCTTCCGATTAATGACCTCTCTTTTCCTCACGGAGAAAGAGAAATGAATCTTGAGTATCATTTTTAAATGAAGTGTAATTTTCTTTTGTTGTTAATTTTTTTTCCTCTACCCTTGTGCTCGTTTATAGCGGGTAAGTATCCATCTTAATTTATTAACAACATCTTCCAAAATTCTCGGTCTTTATTTCTAATATTTGTCCATGTGTTTACTTGATAGGCTTTCTGTTCTAGGTCACTATGACATATAATACTTATGTGTTGTAGAATTACTACCACCTATTCTTGATAAATTCTAACCATAACTTTCAAAATATAAATTGTTCATCTCTTTCAAAATCACGGATTGTATGTTTATTTTATTTGTTTGTTTTGTTTAAAAATGTTTTGAATTTGTCGGTTAGAAGGGATATTTGTGCAGAATGGCAAAGTTATGTTTCTTCAACCATTGTAACCATCAATGCCACTTCAAAACAAAGGCATGGAAATAATCATGAAGGCTTTCAACTGATAAAATCTCACACTCTCCCTCAAAGAAAAGAAATGGAAAGGAGTAACATCATTTGTAAATGTAGTGTATTGTGATATATCTTTTGTTTACCCCCTTCGCTTGTTTGTTTTTTTCGTAGTTGGTAAGTATTCCAAAAAAAAAAGTTATAACCTCGGAATATATTTGGTGATGCTTTTGAATCTTTTTTTCCTATTAACTTTTTTTTTTTTTTTTTTTAAGATCACCACGATATATTGCCTGGGTTTTCTTAAATTGCTTTAATGAATATCGCGTTGGTATTTTTCATTTAGCATGGATATCTGTGCACAATGGTAAACATAAGTTTTCGAAACTGAACCGTAAATGTCACGTAAATATAATGGCATAAAAAATGTCTCTAATGCTTCTAACTGATGATCTCCTTCTTTTCTATGAACAAAACGAGAACAAAATGAGTATCATTAAAATTTGAACTTATTGTAATTTATATATTTTTTGATATTCTTTCGGTTAGAAGGGATATTCGTGCAGAATGGCAAAGCCTTGTTTCGTCAACCATTGTAACCATCAATGTCACTTAAATACAAAGGCTTGAAAATAATGGCTTCCAACTGATGATCTCACACTTCCCCTCAATAAAAAGAAATGGAAAGGATTAACATCTTTTGTATTTGTAGAGTATTCTAATATCATCTTTATTTTTTACCCACTACTCTGTTCTTTGTTCATAGTCGGTAAGTAATTATCTAAATTCAATTGTAACCCCTGAATATATTATGTTCATCTTTCTGAATCGTTTTCATTGTATGCACTTTAATTTCTTCTAAATCTTATTAGGATAGAATTATAGGGTGTCGTATACTTCATACCACCAATTCATGACAATTTAAGACCATACATTTCGAAATGATGTTTTTCCATCTTTTACGAAGTCATTGATGTATGTATATTTAATTGTTTGCTTTTCTTGAATGAACTGGTGTTGTAATTCTTCATTTGGCAGTGATATTTGTGCCCAGTAGTAAAGATATGTGTCCTTAACAATTGTAACACAATATATTACATTCAAATAAAAGGCATAACATGAACAAAACGAAAACAAGGAAATGGCTATCATTTTTTTTAAAGTGTATCAAAATATTAATTTTGTGTCTTCTTTCCTCAACCCTTGGGCTTCATTCATAGCGAGTATCAATTTGAATTCAATTTAATTGTTTTCATGTATTCTGGTATTCTTTTAAAATATTTTCCTTGAACATGTATTCCCTTATTTGGCTTAAATAGCTTACTACGATAGAATGCTTTAATGTTGTATAAATCTTACCTACTATGACGATATACCATAGGATTTTGACATTTTGATGTTGCATCCTCTATGAAGTCACAGATTTTTAAATATAATATGTTTGACTTAATTTATTAATCTATTACTGTAATCCTTCGGTAATTAGGGTTAATCGTAAATTAGCATGAATGTATGTTTCCCTAGCCAGTTTTAACCCGTTCCTTCCGAAATTATTCAGCCTGATAGCGACCTCACAAACGAGATTTAAAAATCGAAAACTCAACTCCTTCGTTGATGTGCCGTGGGCGACCGTTCAGTGGCCGGCACAATGCGTTTGCGTTGAAGCGAGCTAAAGACTGGCCAACTTGGCTCCGACGAGCGGGAACCTAGCGCATGCGCAGATCATTTGGCAATCTGTCGTGCTCCAAGCCTCTAGTTCATTTAGCTCTTTCGTAGGGTTTTATTCTTCGTTTTCTTTTCTTCCTCTTCTACCTGCTTCTCATGTTGTTCTTCTTCTTTCTCCTCCGCATCTTTTCTTCTTTTTTCCTTCTCACTCTTATTCCTCCCTCTTCTTCTTCTTTTTCTACTTCTCCCTCTTCTTCTTCTTCCTTATCTCTTTTTATTTTGGTACTCGATTTTATGAACAAAATACACGATTTATAGAAAGTAAAATTTTGAATGTAACTAAAGGAACATTCGAAGCGGGGGGGGGGTTGATCGTAGAGACAACTAACATAATAATAAATACAGTACAGACTACGTCCAACTTTATATCTCCCCCCTCTCTCTATATCTCTCTCTTCATGCCGTATGCCGGCATCATTCCTTCTTTGAGATACATTATGATAACATATCCCTCATGATGAACACATATTTTAAATACTAGGAAACAAAATATAGAACGAGCGGCTGATAATGTCAAAATGAGAAGAATATTACTGCTCAGTACACAAATTATAAAAAACTAAAGTTCTGATTTTGAATGTAATCCTCTGTTGCATCAAAATAAAACGAAACGTTCATTATATCAACGGAAATAATATACATCGGACATTATACTTTAGCACAAAAGAGTCATCTAGAAGTAGGTGGATAACATTAGAATGAAACTTTCTCTTTCAAAAACAGAAGAATAATGGAGAGGGAGACAAGTAAAAGTACACAACAAATATATTTAAACAAGATAGGATTCTGGAGCGGAAGATGATATAGGGGAAACGAAATAGTTTGTAAGTATAGCTTGGAGAGCAAAATAATTATTTACTAATGTAAAGCGCTTTGATCATGTTTTATGTAAAGGCGCTATACTCAATATATATTAATATATTGGCAAATTTTGACAATTATAGTTTGTAAGTATGTATTGACAAAGTACATACAAATAAAAATGACACAGAAATGTCTGCAAGTATTTGGGACCTATATAGAATATGTGAAAAGAGCTATGTCTTTGTCTTTGGCCCATGATCCCACAGCTAAGTTACGTAAGAGGAACAAAGAACGTTGCCGAATGAAAAAGTCGTTGTCATGGTTATAAACTCCAACAATGGAAGAGAGTAAGGTAAGGGTATAATTTAATGACAATGAACTGACTTACAGCATTGATGATCCTACATATAAACCCTGCGTTTTCTTTGTTTGTGTTTTGGGGGGAGTGGGGTGTTGTTGTTTTTGCAGTTGTCGTTGCTGTTTTTTAAGCATATAACGTAGAATCAGATGTTACCCTATCTTTGAATAATCATTCAAAGATATAACAATCATACGAGATCATATGAATGAACAAGAATATGTGAACAGCTAAAATGTCAGCCAAAAGATGATTATGATTTTTGTTTCTCTCTCTCTCTGTTTCACCCTCTCTCCCTCTCGCTCTGTCTGTCTCTCTGTCTATCTGCCAATATGTTGTTCCGCCATTTGCTTGTATACCGGCACCCTTCCTTCTTTGAGATAAATATTATAACATAATCCTGATGATGTACACATATACCTTATATTTATTAGAGGGAACGAAATAAAAAAGGAGCGGCTGGTAATGTCGAAATGAGAAGAATATTATTGTACAATAATCATACAGGGTAACCTTTTTTAATGTAAATATCTGTTGCATGAAATTGATATTTAAAAAAATGTTTATTATGCTATATTGACGGTACTATTATACGTCGGACATTGTACTTCAGCAAAAAGATATTTATTTAAATAAAAAAATAAGGGAAAACAAATCAGAGCTGGAGGGTGGGGGGGGGGGGGGGGGTGGAGGGGTGATCGGAGATACAAATATCATACAAATGAATACAGTACAGACTACGTCCAACTTTCTCTCTCTCTCTCCCTCTCTCTGTCTATCGGTCTCTCTGTCTATCTGTCAATGTCGTTTTTCATCTTCATCTTTCATATTGTTTTCTATTCCTCTGTTTGCTTGTAGGCCGGCAGCATTATACCTGAGATAGATTATTGTATCATATCCTTGATGATGTACTCATTATACCTTATATTTATTATGGGAAACGAAACAGAAACCGAGTGGCTGATAATGTCGAAATGAGAACAACATTGCGGAATAATAATTATACAAAGTAAAACGTTTGAATGTAAATCTCTGTCGCATCAAACTGATATAAAAAAAATGTTTAGTATGCTATATTGACAATACTATTTAACGTCGGACATTATACCTTAGCCAAAATATATAAACAATTAAAAAGGAGACAAACTAAAGAATATAATTTATCTGATCTATAATAAATACAGCACAGACTTCGTCCGACTTTCTACCCCCCCCCCCCTCTATCTCTATTTTTCTCCCTCTCCCCCCCCCCCCTCTCTCTCTCTATGCCTGTCTCTCTGTCTATCTGCCAATGTTGTTTTCGATCTTCATTTTTCATAATGTTATCTATTCCTCCATTTCCTTGAGATTAATTATTATAACATATCTCTGATGATGTACACATTATACCTTATATTTATTATAGGGAGCGAAACAGAAAAGGAGCGGCTGGAAGAAAATTACTGTACAATATTTATACAAAATAAAACTTTTGAATGTAAATCTCTGTTGCATCAAACTGCTATACAAAAATGTTTATTATGCTAATTGACAGTACTATTATACGTCGGACATCATACTTTATCCAACAAATATAAACAAACAAAAAAGAGACAAACTAAAGAATAAATCTGAACTTGGAGTGGGAGGGGGTCGGTGATAAAAATATCATAACAATAAATACAAAATACACCTGATAAAATCTCGTTTTCGGAGTCTAAATCAAGTACAGCCTCGCGAGCCTTGTCAAAGTTGAACAGAACTTTTTTTTTCGCGGTCGCGCCATCTTGCTTTAAACTTATAATACTGCTTGTTGTTCTTGACAATAGAGAGTTGAGCTTTGGCTTTTCCTTTCAAGTGCAGTGAAGTGCATTGTTCCACGTGTGCCGCGTTCCGTTATAAGCTTTGCGCTGCTCCCAATGAAATACCAGCAGTATTGGTATTCTGTGCATGGAAGGTCTCAGCGAAAGTCAATATCTCTGGGACAGACATCGCGGACCTGCAATACGCTGCTGTACGAATTTCATGCGAGAGAAAACTTGACATGCTAATAAAAAAGTACAATTATAATGAATAATATGAATGTAAACAAAAAAGAAGCAATGGATAATGATACATAAACTTTGGGTAAACCCTCAAATCCACTAGTTTAATGAATTAATGGCAGGAAAAGGCAATTTTAGGCTTGTAAATACGTCATTTACCTGCCTATTATGGAAACCTGGTATACTAGGTTCCCGGAATGAACGGGTTAACATAAATTGAACTTAAATATGAACAAATGAAGAATGTAATTACATTTTCCAACTGAATATCTCCTACTTCCCCACAAAAAGAAAAATTGCATGTTATTAGCATCATTTGAAAAAGAGGTGTATTCTAATATTATTTTAATTGTTTACCCACTACTCTTGGTCTTTGTTCATAGTCTTTAAGTTTTTATCTAAATTCAATTATAACCCCTGAATATATTATGTTCATCATTTTGAATATTTGTTCATTGCATCAACTTTAAGGCCATTTTGTTTTAGCTCACCAAGAAAGAATGATTGGGTGTTGTAGAAATACAACCACCTATCTACGATAACTTCCAACCATCGGTTATACAATCTACAATTACATTTTTGTCTCAAGTCACGCATTGCATTTTTATCTGACGTGTTTCGTTTTTATATAACAAACTGGTTTTGGGGTCCTTTAATTCACAATGGTAAAAATATGTTCGATAAACAATTGTGAAGAAACAATCGAGATAAAATGTATGCATAGACATTTTTTCTAAACTGATATCCTTCTTCCCCACTAAGAAAGATGAATTAAAGAGATGAATATAATTTTTATATAAAGTTTTCTGAAACCTTTTTGCCTCGTTCATAGTGGATTAGTTTTCATCGAAATTTAATAAAAACTCATTTAGATTTTCTGGTTTTCTTTCTACAAATTTGTCATTGTGTTCACCTTTAAAGCCTTTTTGTTTTAGCTTATTACGACATAATGCCTAGGAGTTGTAAAAATGCGTTAACTTATTCATGACGAATTTCAACTATCGGTTTTGACCCCTTTTATTTGTCATCTTTTACGTTCAACGATTGTATACATATGTTTTTGTTTGACCTAAACCAAACCTGGTGTTTTTTGGTTCGTTTAGCAGGGAATTTATTGTCTGTAAGGCTTCCGACTAATGACCTCTCTTTTCTCTATGGAGAAAGAGAAATTAATCTTGAGTATCATTTTTAAATGAAGTGTAATTTTCTGTTGTTGTTCATTTATTTTCCTTTACCCTTGTGCTCGTTCATAGCGCGTAAGTATCTATCTTAATTCATTAACAACATCTTCCAAAATTCTCGGTCCTTATTTTGAATATTTGTCCATGTGTTTACTTCATAGGCTTTCTGTTCTAGGTCACTATGACATAATGCTTATGTGTTGTAGAATTACTACCACCTATTCATGATAACTTATAACCATAAGTTTCGAAATATAAATTTCTCATCTCTTTCAAAATCACGGATTGTATGTTTATTTTATTTGTTTGTTTTGTTTAAACTGGTTTGAATTTGTCGGTAAGAAGGGATATTTGTGCAGAATGGTAAAGTTATGTTTCTTTAACCATTGTAAATATCAATGTCACTTAAAAACAAAGGCATGGAAATAATCATGAAGGCTTTCGACTGATAAAATCTCACACTCTCCCTCAAAGAAAAGAAATGGAAAGGATTAATATCATTTGTATATGTAGTGTTTTCTGATATATGTTTTGTTTACCCCCTTTACTTGTTAGTTTTGTTCGTAGTGGGTAAGTATTCAAAAAAAAAATTATAACCTCGGAATATATTTGGTGATGCCTTTGAATCTTTTTCTTTCTATTAACTTTTTTTGTTTAGATCACCACGATATAATGCCTGGGTTTTCTTAAATTTCTTTAATGAATATCGTGTTGGTATTTTTCATTTAGCATGGATATCTGTATACAATGGTAAACATATGTTGTCCAAACTGAACCGTAATTGTCACGTAAATATAATGGCATAACAATTGTCTCTAATGCTTCCAACTGATCATTTCCTTCTTTCCTACGAACAAAACGAGAACAAAATGAGTATCATTACAATTTGAACTTATTGTAATGAATATCTGTTTTGATATTATTTCGGTTAGAAGGGATATTCGTGCAGCCAGAATGGTAAAGTTATGTTTCTTCAACCATTGTAACCATCAATGTCACTTAAATACAAAGGCTTGAAAATAATCATGAAGGCTTCCAACTGATGATCTCACACTTCCCCTCAATAAAAAGAAATGGAAAGGATTAGCATCTTTTGTATGTGTAGTGTATTCTAATATCATCATCTATTATCTAAATTCAATTATAGCCCCTGAATAGATTATTTTCATCTTTCTGAATCGTTTTCATTGTATTTACTTTAATTTATTTCAAATCTTATGACGATAGAATTCTAGGGTGTTGTACACTTTCTACCACCAATTCATGATAATTTAAGACCATATGTTTCGAAATGATATTTTTCCATCTTTTACGAAATCATGGATGTTTGTATATTTTAACTGTTTGCTTTTCTTGAATGAACTGAAAATAAAAGCAAGCAAATTGTAATTAAGTTTTCCAACCGATAATATGCTACTTCCCCACAAAGAGAAACAAAATGCAATTGGTGAGAATCATTTGTATACGAATTCTGTTCTAATATCATTTTTATTCTTTTTACCTCAACCATTGGTCTTTCTTAATAGGAATTAAGTATCAATTTACATTATAAAATAACTTATTTATATATTCTGGTCATCTTTCTGAATTGTTTTCATTGCATTAACATTAAGGCCATTTTTTAGCCCACCAAGATAGGATGCTTGGGTGTTGGAGAAATGCTAGCACCTTTCAACGATAACTTCCAATCATCGGTTTTGAAATTAACGATTACATTTTTTTGTTCGTTTAGCAGGGAATTCATTGTCTGTAAGGCTTCCGACTAATGACCCCAATTTTCTCTATGGAGAAAAAGAAATGAATCTTGACTATCATTTTTAAATGAAGTGTAATTTTCTGTTGTTGTTCATTTATTTTCCTTTACCCTTGTGCTCGTTCATAGCGCGTAAGTATCCATCTTAATTCATTAACAACATCTTCCAAAATTCTCGGTTTTTATTTTTAATATTTGTCCATGTGTTTACTTGATAGGCTTTCTGTTCTAGGTCACTTTGGCATATAATGCTTATGTGTTGTAGAATAACTACCACCTATTCATGATAACTTCTAACCATAAGTTTCGAAATATAAATTTCTCATCTCTTTCAAAATCACTGATTGTATGTTTATTTTATTTGTTTGTTTTGTTTAAACTGGTTTTGAATTTGTCGGTTAGAAGGGATATTTGTGCAGAATGGCAAAGTTATGTTCCTTCAACCATTGTAACCATCAATATCATTTTAAAACAAAAGCATGAAAATAATCATGAAGGCTTTCAACTGATAAAATCTCACACTCTCCCTCAAAGAAAAGAAATGGAAAGGATTAACATCATTTGTATATGTAGTGTATTCTGATATATGTTTTGTTTACCCCCTTCACTTGTTAGTTTTGTTCGTAGTGGGTAAGTATTCAAAAAAATAAATTATAACCTCGGAATATATTTGGTGATGCCTTTGAAACTTTTTCTTTTTATTAACTTTTTTTTGTTTAGATCACCACGATATAATGCCTGGGTTTTCTTAAATTTCTTTAATGAATATCGTGTTGGTATTTTTCATTTAGCATGGATATCTGTACACAATGGTAAACATATGTTGTCCAAACTGAACCGAAATTGTCACGTAAATATAATGGCATAACAATCGTCTCTAATGCTTCCAACTGATCATTTCCTTCTTTCCTACGAACAAAACGAGAACAAAATGAGTATCATTACAATTTGAACTTATTGTAATGAATATCTTTTTTGATATTATTTCGGTTAGAAGGGATATTCGTACATAATGGTAAAGTTATGTTTCTTCAACCATTGTAACCATCAATGTCACTTAAATACAAATGCTTGAAAATAATAATGAAGGCTTCCAACTGATGATCTCACACTTCCCCTCAATAAAAAGAAATGGAAAGGATTAGCATCTTTTGTATATGTAGTGTATTCTAATATCATCATCTATTATCTAAATTCAATTATAGCCCCTGAATAGATTATTTTCATCTTTCTGAATCGTTTTCATTGTATTTACTTTAATTTATTTAAAATCTTATTACGATAGAATTCTAGGGTGTTGTACACTTACTACCACCAATTCATGATAATTTAAGACCATATGTTTCGAAATGATATTTTTCCATCTTTTACGAAGTCATGGATGTTTGTATATTTTAATTGTTTGCTTTTCTTGAATGAACTGAAAATAAAAGCAAGCAAATTGTAATCAAGTTTTCCAACCGATAATATGCTACTTCCCCACAAATAGAAACAAAATGCAATTTGTGAGAATTATTTGTATACGAATTCTGTTCTAATATCATTGTTATTCTTTTACCTCAACCATTGGTCTTTCTTAATAGGGAGTAAGTATCAATTTACATTATAAAATAACTTATTTATATATTCTGGTCATCTTTCTGAATTTTTTTCATTGCATTAACATTAAGGCCATTTTTTAGCCCACCAAGATAGGATGCTTGGGTGTTGTAGAAATGCTAGCACCTTTCAACGATAACTTCCAATCATCGGTTTTGAAATTAACGATTACATTTTTTTGTTCGTTTAGCAGGGAATTTATTGTCTGTAAGGCTTCCTACTAATGACCCCTCTTTTCTCTATGGAGAAAGAGAAATGAATCTTGAGTATCATTTTTAAATGAAGTGTAATTTTCTGTTGTTGTTTATTTATTTTCCTTACCCTTGTGCTCGTTCATAGCGCGTAAGTATCCATCTTAAATCATTAACAAAATCTTCTAAAATTCTCGGTTTTTATTTTTAATATTTGTCCATGTGTTTAATTGATAGGCTTTCTGTTCTAGGTCACTATGGCATAAAATGCTTATGTGTTGTAGAATTACAACCACCTATTCATGATAACTTCTAACCATAAGTTTCGAAATATAAAATTCTCATCTCTTTCAAAATCACTGATTGTATGTTTATTTTATTTGTTTGTTTTGTTTAACTAGTTTTGAATTTGTCGGTTAGAAGGGATATTTGTGCAGAATGGCAAAGTTATGTTCCTTTAACTATTGTAACCATCAATATCACTTCAAAACAAAAGCATGAAAATAATCATGAAGGCTTTCAACTGATAAAATCTCACACTCTCCCTCAAAGAAAAGAAATGGAAGGGATTAACATCATTTGTATATGTAGTGTATTTTGATATATGTTTTGTTTACCCCCTTCACTTGTTAGTTTTGCTCGCAGTGGGTAAGTATTCATTAAAATTAAATTATAACCTCGGAATGTATTTGGTGATACTTTTGAATCTTTTTCTTTCTATTAACTTTTTGTTTTCTTTTAGATCACCACGATATAATGCCTGGGTTTTCTTAAATTGCTTTAATGAATATCGCGTTGGTATTTTTCATCTAGCATGAATATCTGTGCACAATTGTAAACATATGTTGTCCAAACTGAACCGTAATTGTCACGTAAATTCAATGGCATAACAATTGTCTCGAACGCTTCCAACTGATGATCTTCTTCTTTCCTACGAACAAAACGAGAACAAAATGAGTATCATTAAAATTTGAACTTATTGTAATGTATATATTTTTTGATATTCTTTCGGTAAGATGGGATATTCGTGAAGAATGGCAAAGTTATGTTTCTTCAACTATTGTAAACATCAATGTCACTTAAATACAAAGGCTTGAAAATAATCGTGAAGGCTTCCAACTGATGATCTCACACTACATGTAGAGTATTCTAATATCATCTTTATTTTTTTACCCACTACTCTTGGTCTTTGTTCATAGTCAGTAAGTATTTATCTAAATTCAATTATAACCCCTGGATATATTATGTTCATCTTTCTGAATCGTTTTCATTGTATTCACTTTAACTTATTTCAAATCTTATTACGATATAATTCTAGGGTGTTTTACACTTTCTACCACCAATTCATGAAAATATAAGACCATACGTTTCGAAATTTTAATTTTCGATGATTTACGAAGTCTGGATGTATGTATATTTTAATTGTTTGCTCTTCTTGAATGAACTGGTGTTGTAATTCTTCATTTGGCAGTGATATTTGGGCCCAGTAAAGATATGTGTCCTTACAAATTGTAACAAAAATCCTCGAATGCTTCCTTCTGATGATCTCCTGCATAACCATAAACAAAACGAAAACAAGGAAATGGCTATCATGTTATTTAAAAGTGTATCATAATATTATTTGTTGTGTCTTCTTTCCTCAACCCTTGGGCTTCATTCATAGCGAGTATCAATTTAAATTCAATTCAATTGTTTTCATGTATTCAGGTATTCTTTCTAAACATTTTCCATGTACATGTATTCACTTATTTGAACTAAATAGCTTACCACGATAGAATGCTTTAATGTTGTATAAATCTTACCTACCATGACGAATTCAAACCATAGGATTTTGAAATTTTGATTTTGCATCTTCTATGAAGTCACGGATTTTTTAATATAATATGTTTGACTTACTTTACTAATCTGTTACTGTAATCTTTCGGTAATTAAGGTTAATCGTAAATAATCACGAAGGAATGTTTCCCTTACCAGTTTTAACATAAATTGAACTTAAATTTGAAAACATGAAGAATATAATTACATTTTCCAACTGACAATCTCCTACTTCCCCACAAAAAGAAAAATTGCAAATTATTAGCATCATTTGGAAAAGAAGTGTATTCTAATATCATTTTATTTTTTTTACTTCTACCCTTGGTCTTTCTTAATAGGGGGTAAGTATTCATTAAAATTCAATTATAACTTATTTATATATTCTGGTCATCTTTTTGAATATTTTTGGTATTGCCTCAAATTTAAGGTCATTTTTTTTTCGCTCACCAAGATAGAATAGTTGGGTGTTGTAGAAATACTACCACCTATCCACGATACCTTCCAACCATCGTTTTTTTAATTTACAATTACATTTTTGTATCAAGTCACGCATTGCACGTTTATCTGACGTGCTTTTTTTATTTTTATATAATGAACCATTTTTAGGGTCCTTTAATTCACATTGGTTCGCTGACCATGAAACAAATTGCAAAAGTTCCAAACTCGAAATGGGATTATGAAGTCTTTATTAGCCTCCTCAAACGAAGAGTAGTATGAATAGTCGAAGACAACACAGACTCAAAATTCAATCTGTAATGAGAATCAGATGCACAGAAAATACAATAAATTAATAAGTATTGCAAGAAAAAGTTTCCTTTGTTTTCTTATTTCCGAGTGCCTCTAATACCGTGACAACTAAGGAACTTGTACTCATAAATATACACCACTTGTATATCAAATACCCAAACTGTCCTAAACCTGAACCTTGTGATTTGGTACCTATACATGAACATGCATTTGTATTTGCATAATTCATAAAGGCAACTAACTATTAAACATTTGTGACTACAAATGTATACTTTCATAAACATCTTGATAAATGCCTAACGAAAATAAATGCTACGGCTGAAATCTAAAAGCCTATCTCATTATACGTGTTTAAATCACATCTCTCCAAAATATCAACCCAATCTGAAAATCAATATTTTTTCCTAATAATCCACATTACAATTGTTACTAAATTCCTTTATCAGAACTATACTCAATAAGTCTTCAAAAACCTACAATACATGACTCTCTGTTTATGTTACAAAGATAACTAAAAACATGAAGACTGCTTTCAATGCAAATCCCTATGTATAAAGCTTGGCTCTAGCTGTGCGCATAATTAAGTAGGTAACATTTACACCCTGCACAGTACAAACCACTTGCTTGTAAATTAAATTTTCCAGAAATCTACATCAATATTTCAAAGCAAAACTTCACTTGCTCTGACTAAATAAACACAATGCAGGTCATTATAAATTGACCAAATCTCGCCTAAATTATTTTCTCTTATATCCCTTTACATTTATCCACTTTTACTCTTCGTCAAAACGGCAACAAATTATACAGTAATATCCCTGGCATAGCACCACACGTATAATATTCACTTTCACACGTGCGATTCAATGATTACTTAAGTTGAACGAATGAAATTCAACTTATAATTTACACATTTTATCTATATATCAGAAACTCACTTCTTTGGCCGGAACTAAGCAATTTACTGCCGAAACACTGGGCTCACTGGTGTCACTGTAAAACAGGACAAAACGGGGAAAACTGGGAAAACTGGAGAGCTCATCTCCAGTGACTTGACGCTCGACAGACTACACGAACAAGTGTCTAAAATGGCTTCGCTTATTATCGAAGTCGAAAGTAAGGTGTCCTTCAAAAACAAATAATCAAAGAAAGGCCATTTCAAATCCTACTATAAAAAACATCGATCATAAATACAACAGACATTGTAAATATTTAAATTACTAATTCACCTTCTATAAAATACCTAAATGCTTCATTTAGGCTGAAAGAGAATAAATATCTAGCTTTCTTGTTATTAAAATGAACAAAATTAACCTTTTTTCTCATCTTATTAAACAAACAATCTGCACTCCAAAAATCTTCTCTAAGATTTTCGACCTGCTAAAAAAAAACACAAAATAAATTTCGCTCAGCGAAACACACATAGTAAAAATATGTTCGATAAACAATTGTGAAGAAACAATCAATATAAAAATTAAGGCCTATACATTATCTTTAAACTGGTTTTCCTACTTCCCCACTAAGAAAAATAAATTAAACAGATGAGTATCATTTTTATATCAAGTTTTCTAATGAACTGGTATTCAGTCCATTATTTCACAATGGTAAAAATATGTTCGAAAAACAATTGTGAAGAAACAATCAAGATAGAATGTATGCATAGACATTGTCTTTGAAGTGATACCCTTCTTCCCCACTAATATGAACATAAAGGTACTATGTCCCTTTTGCAGACAACCTCAAATTCTGTAGAAATTTGCAAGAATTATGAATATGTCATGTATGTCCTATTTGTGAAATTTAAACTTTAGCAGTGTCCTCATATTCAAATTATGCAAAGAAACCCGTTTACTTGCTAGACTTCACTGTCAGACACTATTGAGTGACTGACTGGCTTTTTTTCTTCTTTGGTAATAACATACATGAAAAGAGTTGTAAAGGGTACATGAGCATTTGTCTACATCAATAACCCACTTCTTGTGATGGCCAAGATTAAACTGATTGAATCTTTGCGCAGCATAAAACGTATGACCATTCGGTACAATTGTCTGAAAATCAAGACTATTACTTTTGGGCTCTATAGCCCTAAAGTCGATTTAACAACTAATAGTCATTATTTTCCCACTTAAAGACATTTTCAAGCCCCACCATTTTTAGGGAAGTTCTAAATAAGTATTATCTTTTAAATGCAGTTGGAATTTAACTTTTCATTTTTTTTGGCCTGCAAATAGGACATAGTACCTTTAACAGATGGGTATAATTTTATATAAAGTTTTTTTTTATACCTTTTTTTGGCTTCGTTCATAGTGGTTTAGTTTTCATTGACATTTAATAAAAGCTAATTTTAATGTTCTGGTTTTCTTTCTGCAAATTTGTCATTGTGTTCACTTTTAAAGCCTTTTTGTTTTAGCTCATTACGACAGAATGCCTTGGAGTTGTAAAATGCGTTTACTTATTCATGATGAATTCCAACTATCGGTTTTGACCTTTTTTATTTGTCATCTTTTACATTCAACGATTGTTTACATATGTGTTTGTTTCACTTAAACCAAATCTGGTGTTTTTTTTTGTTCGTTTAGCAGGGAATTTATTGTCTGTAAAGGCCCGGTCCCACTGCACTTACGGATGCAAAGAGGATGTAAAACGTTAAAAAAATCTTGCCATCCATTGGAAAACGCTATGCATCCGTTGTATACTCATTGCATACGTGTTTCATATGCTCTATCCATCGAGCATCCGTCCACTGTGATTTCATCCGCGCAAAAAGTTTTGAGCTGCACAAAACTTTTAGAACGGATGAACTTCCGCCGTGTACGATGTAAATCCGCGACAAATACGAGCAACAAACGTTCTATGTCCGTTATCATCCATTAGACGTCCGCTGTATCCTCTCTGCATCCTCTGGGCATCCTCCCAACTCACATCCGCTGCAGCTGAAAATGGAAAGAGGGAGGAAAGATAAGGTACATGGAACGTCTATACATCGTTAGTAGCACGGAAATAGAAAGGATGTAAGCGTATGCATCTCGTATATAAAGTATTCAAAGCTGTCATCCACTTCCATCCGCTTTCATCCGCTAGGCTTCCGATGACCATCCGTTTAACATCCCCGCTAGATACTACCCACGTCCGTTATTTTCCGTTCTGTTTTCGCAAATTTTCGCAAATTTTGTCCATTTCTGGAGCGGATGAAAACGGATGGAGCCACCCCAGAAATTTTGCTCGTCCGCTGTGTCCTTTATGCATACGTTTTGTGTCCATCGGTCAGTGGGACCGGGCCATAAGACTTCCGGCTAATGACCCCTCTTTTCTCTATGGAGAAAGAGAAATGAATCTTGAGTATCATTTTTAAATGAATTGTAATTTTCTTTTGTTGTTCATTTATTTTCCTCTACCCTTGTGCTCGCCATAGCGCGTAAGTATCCATCTTTATTCATTAACAACATCTTCCAAAATTCTCGGTCTTTATTTTTAATATTTGTCCATGTGTTTACTTGATAGGCTTTTTGTTCTAGGTCACTATGATATATACAATGCTTATGTGTTGTATAATTACTACCACCTATTCATGATAACTTCTAACCATAAGTTTCGAAATATAAATTACTCATCTCTTTCAAAATCACGAATTGTCTGTTTATTTTATTTGTTTGTTTTGTTTAAACTGGTTTTGAATTTTTCGGTTAGAAGGGATATTTGTTCAGAATGGCAAAGTTAAGTTTCTTCAACCATTGTAACCATCAATGTCACTTAAAAACAAAGGCATGGAAATAATCATGAAGGCTTTCAACTGATGATCATACACTTTCCCTCAAAGAAAAGAAATGGAAAGGAACATCATTTGTATATGTATTCTGATATATGTTTTTTTTACCCCCTTCACTTGTTTGTTTTGTTCGTAGTGGGTAAGTATCCAAAAATTAAATTATAACCTCGGAATATATTTGGTGACGCTTTTTAATCTTTTACTTTCTATCAACCTTTTTTTTTTTTTTTTAGATCACCACGATATAATGCTTGGGTTTTCTTAAATTGCTTTAATGAATTTCGTGTTGTTATTTTTCATTTAGCATGGATATCTGTGCATAATGGTAAACATATGTTTTCCAAACTGAACCGTAATTGTTACGTAACAATAATGACATAAAAATTGTCTCTAAAGCTTCCAACTGATGATCTCCTTCTTTCCTACGAACAAAACGAGAACAAAATGAGTATCATTAACATTTGAACTTTTTGTAATGAATATTTGTTTTGATATTTTTTCGGTTAGAAGGGATATTCGTGCAAAATGGCAAAGCTATGTTTCTTCAACCATTGTAACCATCAATGTCACTAAAATACAAAGGCTTGAAAATAATCATGAAGGCTTCCAACTGATGATCTCACACTTCCCCTCAATAAAAAGAATTGCAAATTATTAGTATCATTTGAAAAGGAAGTGTATTCTAATATCATTTTAATTTTGTACCCACTACTCTTGGTCTTTGTTCATAGTCGGTAAGTATTTATCTAAATTCAATTATAACCCCTAAATATATTATGTTCATCTTTTTGAATATTTTTTTATTGCACCAACTTTAAGGCCATCCTTTTTAGCTCACCAAGATAGAATGGTTGGGTGTTTTTAACAATACTACCACATATCCACTATAACTTCCAATCATCGGTTTTTAAATTTACGATTACATTTTTGTATCAAGTCTCGCATTGCACGTTTATCTAACGTGTTTCTTTTTTTATCTAATATACTGGTTTGGGGGTCCTTTATTCACAATGGTAAAAATATGTTCGATAAACAAATGTGAAGAAAGAATCAAAATAGAATTAAGGCCTATACATTTTCTTTAAACTGATTTTCCTACTTCCCCACTAACAAAGATAAATTAAACAGATGAGCATAATTTTTATATCAAGTTTTCTAATGAACTGTTTTTGTAGACCTTTAATTCACAATGGTAAAAATATGTTTCAAAACAATTGTGAAGAAACAATCGAGGTAGAATGTATGCGAACACATTGTTTTTAAACTGAGATCCTTCTTCCCCATTGAGAAAGATGAATTAAACAGATTAGTATAATTTTATTTAAATTTTCTTATACCTTTTGGCTTCGTTCATAGTGGATTAGTTTTCATCGAAATGTAATGAAACTCATTTTGATGTTCTGGTTTTCTTTCTGCAAATTTGTTATTGTGTTCACCTTTAAAGCCTTTTTCTTTTAGCTCATTACGACAGAATGCCTAGGAGTTGTAAAATGCGTTTACTTATTCATGATGACTTCCAACTATAGGTTTTGACCTTTTTTATTTTTCATCTTTTACATTCAACGATTGTTTACATATGTGTTTGTTTCACTTAAACAAAATCTGGTGTTTTTTTTTGTTCGTTTAGCAGGGAATTTATTGTCTGTAAGACTTCCGGCTAATGACCTCTCTTTTCTCTATGGAGAAAGAAAAATGAATCTTGATTATCATTTTTAAATGAATTGTAATTTTCTTTTGTTGTTCAATTTTTTCCTCTACCCTTGTGCTCGCCATAGCGCGTAAGTATCCATCTTAATTCATTAACAACATCTTCCAAAATTCTTGGTCTTTATTTTAATATTTGTCCATGTGTTTACTTGATAGGCTTTCTGTTCTAGGTCACTATGATATATACAATGCGTATGTGTTGTATAAATACTATCACCTATTCATGATAACTTCTAACCATAAGTTTCGAAATATAAATTACTCATCTCTTTTAAAATCACGAATTGTCTGTTTATTTTATTTGTTTGTTTTGTTTAAACTGGTTTTGAATTTGTCGGTTAGAAGGGATATTTGTTCAGAATGGCAAAGTTAAGTTTCTTCAACCATTGTAACCATCAATGTCACTTAAAAACAAAGGCATGGAAATAATCATGAAGGCTTTCAACTGATGATCATACACTTTCCCTCAAAGAAAAGAAATGGAAAGGAACATCATTTGTATATGTATTCTGATATATGTTTTTTTTTACCCCCTTCACTTGTTAGTTTTGTTCGTAGTGGGTAAGTATCCAAACATTTAATTATAACCTCGGAATATATTTAGTGACGCTTTTGAATCTTTTACTTTCTATCAACTTTTTTTTTTTTTTAGATCACCACGATATAATGCTTGGGTTTTCTTAAATTGCTTTAATGAATTTCGTGTTGTTATTTTTCATTTAGCATGGATATCTGTGCACAATGGTAAAAATATGTTTTCCAAACTGAACCGTAATTGTCACGTAAAAATAATGGCATAACAATTGTCTCTAAAGCTTCCAACTGATGATCTCCTTCTTTCCTACAAACAAAACGAGAACAAAATGAGTATCATTAAAATTTGAACTTTTTGTAATGAATATTTGTTTTGATATTTTTTCAGTTAGAAGGGATATTCGTGCAGAATGGCAAAGCTATGTTTCTTCAACCATTGTAACCATCAATGTCACTAAAATACAAAGGCTTGAAAATAATCATGGAGGCTTCCAACTGATGATCTCACACTTCCCCTCAATAAAAAGAATTGCAAATTATTAGCATCATTTGAAAAGGAAGTGTATTCTGATATCATTTTAATTTTGTACCCACTACTCTTGGTCTTTGTTTTTAGTCGGTAAGTATTTATCTAAATTCAATTATAACCCCTGAATATATTATGTTCATCTTTTTGAATATTTTTGTATTGCACCAACTTTAAGGCCATCCTTTTTAGCTCACCAAGATAGAATGGTTGGGTGTTTTAAAAATACTACCACCTATCCACTATAACTTCCAATCATCGGTTTTTAAATTTACGATTACATTTTTTGTATCAAGTCTCGCATTGCACGTTTATCTAACGTGTTTCTTTTTTTAAATCTAATATACTGGTTTAGGGGTCCTTTATTCACAATGGTAAAAATATGTTCGATAAACAAATGTGAAGAAACAATCAAGATAGAATTAAGGCCTATACATTGTCTTTAAACTGATTTTCTTACTTCCCCACTAACAAAGATAAATTAAACAGATGAGTATAATTTGTATATCAAGTTTTCTAATGAACTGTTTTTGTAGACCTTTAATTCACAATGGTAAAAATATGTTCTAAAACAATTGTGAAGAAACAATCAAGATAGAATGTATGCGAACACATTGTTTTTAAACTGAGATCGTTCTTCCCCACTAAGAAAGATGAATTAAACAGATGAGTATAATTTTATTTAAATTTTCTTATACCTTTTGGCTTCGTTCATAGTAGATTAGTTTTCATCGAAATGTAATGAAACTCATTTTGATGTTCTGGTTTTCTTTCTGCAAATTTGTCATTGTGTTCACCTTTAAAGCCTTTTTGTTTTAGCTTATTACGACATAATGCCTAGGAGTTGTAAAAATGCGTTAACTTATTCATGACGAATTTCAACTATCGGTTTTGACACCTTTTATTTGTCATCTTTTACGTTCAACGATTGTATACACATGTTTTTGTTTGACCTAAACCAAACCTGGTGTTTTTTGGTTCGTTTAGCAGGGAATTTATTGTCTGTAAGGCTTCCGACTAATGACCTCTCTTTTCTCTATGGAGAAAGAGAAATTAATCTTGAGTATCATTTTTAAATGAAGTGTAATTTTCTGTTGTTGTTCATTTATTGTCCTTTACCCTTGTGCTCGTTCATAGCGCGTAAGTATCTATCTTAATTCATTAACAACATCTTCCCAAATTCTCGGTCCTTATTTTGAATATTTGTCCATGTGTTTACTTCATAGGCTTTCTGTTCTAGGTCACTATGATAGATACAATGATTATGTGTTGTATAATTACTACCACCTATTCATGATAACTTCTAACCATAAGTTTCGAAATTTAAAATTCTCATCTCTTTCAAAATCACGGATTGTCTGTTTATTTTATTTGTTTGTTTAAACTGGTTTTGGAATTTTTCGGTTAAAAGGGATATTTGTGCAGAATGGCAAAAATATTTTTCTTCAACCATTGTAACCATCAATTTCACCTAAAAACAAAGGCATGAAAATAATCATGAAGGCTTTTAACTGATGATCTCACACTTCCCCTCAATAAAAAGAAATGGAAAGGATTAGCATCTTTTGTATATGTAGAGTATTCTAATATCATCTTTATTTTTTACCCACTACTCTTGGTCTTTGTTTATAGTCTGTAAGTATTTATCTAAATTCAATTATAACCCCTGAATATATTATGTTCATCTTTCTGAACCGTTTTCTTTGTATGCACTTTAATTTCTTTTAAATCTTATTACGATAGAATTCTAGGGTGTTGTACACTTGCTACCACCAATTCATGCAAATTTAAGACCATACGTTTCGAAATGATATTTTTCCATCTTTTACGAAATCATGGATGTTTGTATATTTTAACTGTTTGCTTTTCTTGAATGAACTGAAAATAAAAGCAAGCAAATTGTAATCAAGTTTTCCAACCGATAATATGCTACTTCCCCACAATTAGAAACAAAATGCAATTGGCGAGAATCATTTGTATACGAATTCTGTTCTAATATCATTTTTATTCTTTTACCTCAACCATTGGTCTTTCTTAATAGGGAGTAAGTATCAATTTACATTATAAAATAACTTATTTATATATTCTGGTCATCTTTCTGAATTCTTTTCATTGCATTAACATTAAGGCCATTTTTTAGCCCACCAAGATAGGATGCTTGGGTGTTGGAGAAATGCTAGCACCTTTCAACGATAACTTCCAATCATCGGTTTTGAAATTAACGATTACATTTTTTTGTTCGTTTAGCAGGGAATTTATTGTCTGTAAGGCTTCCGACTAATGACCCCTCTTTTCTCTATGGAGAAAGAGAAATGAATCTTGAGTATCATTTTTAAATATAGTGTAATTTTCTGTTGTTGTTCATTTATTTTCCTTTACCCTTGTGCTCGTTCATAGCGCGTAAGTATCCATCTTAATTCATTAACAACATCTTTCAAAATTCTCGGTTTTTATTTTTAATATTTGTCCATGTGTTTACTTGATAGGCTTTCTGTTCTAGGTCACTATGGCATATAATGCTTATATGTTGTAGAATTACTACCACCTATTTATGATAACTTCTAACCATAAGTTTCGAAATATAAATTTATCATCTCTTTCAAAATCACTGATTGTATGTTTATTTTATTTGTTTGTTTTGTTTAAACTGGTTTTGAATTTGTCGGTTAGAAGGGATATTTGTGCAGAATGGCAAAGTTATGTTTCTTCAACCATTGTAACCATCAATGTCACTTCAAAACAAAAGCATGAAAATAATCATAGAGACTTTCAACTGATAAAATCTCACACTCTCCCTCAAAGAAAAGAAATGGAAAGGATTAACATCATTTGTATATGTAGTGTATTCTGATATATGTTTTGTTTACCCCCTTCACTTGTTAGTTTTGCTCGAAGTGGGTAAGTATTCATTAAAATTAAATTATAGCCTCGGAATGTATTTGGTGATACTTTTGAATCTTTTTCTTTCTATTAACTTTTTGTTTTCTTTTAGATCACCACGATATAATGCCTGGGTTTTCTTAAATTGCTTTAATGAATATCGCGTTGGTATTTTTCATCTAGCATGGATATCTGTGCACAATGGTAAACACATGTTGTCCAAACTGAACCGTAATTGTCACGTAAATACAATGGCATACAAATTGTCTTTAATGCTTCCAACTGATGATGTTCTACTTTCCTACGAACAAAACAACAACACAATGAGTATCATTAAAATTTGAACTTATTGTAATGTATATATTTTTTGATATTCTTTCGGTTAGAAGGGATATATTTGTGAAGAATGGCAAAGTTATGTTTCTTCAACTATTGTAACCATCAATGTCACTTAAATACAAAGGCTTGAAAATAATCGTGAAGGCTTCCAACTGATGATCTCACACTACATGTAGAGTATTCTAATATCATCTTTATTTGTTTACCCACTACTCTCGGTCTTTGTTCATAGTCAGTAAGTATTTATCTAAATTCAATAATAACCCCTGGATATAGTATGTTCATCTTTCTGAATCGTTTTCATTGTATTCACCTTAACTTATTTCAAATCTTATTACGATATAATTCTAGGGTGTTTTACACTTTCTACCACCAATTCATGAAAATATAAGACCATAAGTTTCGAAATTATAATTTTCGATGATTTACGAAGTCATGGATGTATGTATATTTTAATTGTTTGCTTTTCTTGAATGAACTGGTGTTGTAATTCTTCATTTGGCAGTGATATTTGGGCCCAGTAAAGATATGTGTCCTTACAAATTGTAACAAAAATCCTCGAATGCTTCCTTCTGATGATCTCCTGCATCACCATGAACAAAACGAAAACAAGGAAATGGCTATCATGTTATTTTAAAGTGTATCTTAATATTAATTTTGTGTCTTCTTTCCTCAACCCTTGGGCTTCATTCATAGCGAGTATCAATTTAAATTCAATTCAATTGTTTTCATGTATTCTGGTATTCTTTCTAAACATTTTCCATGTACATGTATTCACTTATTTGACCTAAATAGCTTACCACGATAGAATGCTTTAATGTTGTATAAATCTTACCTACCATGACGAATTCAAACCATAGGATTTTGAAATTTTGATTTTGCATCTTCTATAAAGTCACGGATTTTTTAATATAATATGTTTGACTTACTTTACTAATCTGTTACTGTAATCTTTCGGTAATTAAGGTTAATCGTAAATAATCACGAAGGAATGTTTCCCTAACCAGTTTTAACATAAATTGAACTTAAATTTGAAAACATTAAGAATAAAATTACATTTTCCAACTGACAATCTCCTACTTCCCCACAAAAAAAATTTGCAAATTATTAGCATCATTTGGAAAAGAAGTGTATTCTAATATCATTTTAATTATTTTACTTCTCCCCTTGGTCTTTCTTAATAGGGGGTAAGTCTTCATTACAATTCAATTATAACTTATTTATATATTCTGGTCATCTTTTTGAATATTTTTGGTATTGCCTCAACTTTAAGGTCATTTTTTTTTGCTCACCAAGATAGAATAGTTAGGTGTTGTAGAAATACTACCACCTATCCACGATACCTTCCAACCATCGTTTTTTTAATTTACAATAACATTTTTGTATCAAGTCACGCATTGCACATTTATCTGACGTGCTTTTTTTAATTTTTATATAATGAACCGGTTTTGGGGTCCTTTAATTCACATAGTAAAAATATGTTCGATAAACAATAGTGAAGAAACAATCAATATAAAAATTAAGGCCTATACATTATCTTAAAACTGGTTTTCCTACTTCCCCACTAAGAAAAATAAATTAAACAGATGAGTATCATTTTTATATCAAGTTTTCTAATGAACTGGTATTCAGTCCATTATTTCACGATGGTAAAAATATGTTCAAAAACAATTGTGAAGAAATAATTGAGATAGAATGTATGCATAGACATTGTCTTTGAAGTGATACCCTTCTTCCCCACTAACATGAACTTAAAGGTACTATGTCCCTTTTGCAGACAACCTCAAATTCTGTAGAAATTTGCAGGAATTATGAAAATGTCATGTATGTCCTATCTGTGAAATTTAAACGTTAGCAGTGTCCTCATATTCAAATTATGCAAGGAAACCCGTTTACTTGCTAGACTTCACTGTCAGACACTATTGAGTGACTGACTGGCTTTTATTCTTCTTTAGTAATAACATACATTAAAAGAGTTGTAAAGGGTACATGAGCATTTGTCTACATCAATAACCCACTTCTTGTGATGGCCAAGATTAAATTGATTGAATCTTTGCGCAGCATAAAACGTATGACCATTCGGTACGATTGTCTGAAAATCAAGACTATTACTTTTGGGCTCTATAGCCCTAAAGTCGATTTAACAACTAATAGTCACTTTTTTCCCACTTGAAGACATTTTCAAGCCCCACCTTTGTTAGGGAAGTTCTAAATAAGTATTATCTTTCAAATGCAGTTGGAATTTAACTTTTTCATTTTTGTTTGGCCTGCAAATGGGACATAGTACCTTTAACAGATGAGTATAATGTTATATAAAGTTTTGTTTATACCTTTTTTTGGCTTCGTTCATAGTGGTTTAGTTTCATTGAAATTTAATAAAAACTAATTTTGATGTTCTGGTTTTCTTTCTGCAAATTTATCATTGTGTTTACTTTTAAAGCCTTTTTGTTTTAGCTCATTACGACAGAATGCCTAGGAGTTGTAAAATGCGTTTACTTATTCATGATGAATTTCAACTATCGGTTTTGAACTTTTTTTATTTATCATCTTTTACATTCAACGATTGTTTACATATGTGTTTGTTTCACTTAAACCAAATCTGGTGTTTTTTTTTTTGTTCGTTTAGCAGGGAATTTATTGTCTGTAAGACTTCCGGCTAATGACCTCTCTTTTCTCTATGGAGAAAGAGAAATGAATCTTGATTATCATTTTTAAATGAATTGTAATTTTCTTTTGTTGTTCATTTATTTTCCTCTACCCTTGTGCTTGCCATAGCGCGTAAGTATCCATCTTAATTCATTAACAACATCTTCCAAAATGCTCGGTCTTTATTTTTAATATTTGTCCATGTGTTTACTTGATAGGCTTTGTGTTCTAGGTCACTATGATATATACAATGCTTATGTGTTGTATAATTACTACCATCTATTCATGATAACTTCTAACCATAAGTTTCGAAATATACATTTCTCATCTCTTTCAAAATCACGAATTGTCGGATTTATTTTATTTGTTTGTTTTGTTTAAACTGGTTTTGAATTTTTCGGTTAGAAGGGATATTTGTTCAGAATGGCAAAGTTAAGTTTCTTTAACCATTGTAACCATCAATGTCACTTAAAAACAAAGGCATGGAAATAATCATGAAGGCTTTCAACTGATGATCATACACTTTTCCTCAAAGAAAAGAAATGGAAAGGAACATCATTTGTATATGTATTCTGATATATGTTTTTTTTTACCCCCTTCACTTGTTTGTTTTGTTCGTAGTGGGTAAGTATCCAAAAATTAAATTATAACCTCGGAATATATTTGGTGACGCTTTTTAATCTTTTACTTTCTATCAACCTTTTTTTTTTTTTTTAGATCACAACGATATAATGCTTGGGTTTTCTAAAATTGCTTTAATGAATTTCGTGTTGTTATTTTTCATTTAGTATGGATATCTGTGCACAATGGTAAACATATGTTGTCCAAACTGAACCGTAATTGTCACGTAAATACAATGGCATAAAAATTGTCTCTAATGCTTCCAACTGATGATCTCCTTCTTTCCTACGAACAAAACGAGAACAAAATGAGTATCATTAAAATTTGAACTTTTGTAATGAATATTTGTTTTGATATTTTTTCGGGTAGAAGGGATATTCGTGCAGAATGGCAAAGCTATGTTTCTTCAACCATTGTAACCATCAATGTCACTAAAATACAAAGGCTTTAAATAATCATGAAGGCTTCCAACTGATGATCTCACACTTTCCCTCAATAAAAAGAATTGCAAATTATTAGCATCATTTGAAAAGGAAGTTTATTCTAATATCATTTTAATTTTGTACCCACTACTCTTGGTCTTTGTTCATAGTCGGTAAGTATTTATCTAAATTCAATTATAACCCCTGAATATATTATGTTCATCTTTTTGAATATTTTTGTATTGCACCAACTTTAAGGCCATCCTTTTTAGCTCGCCAAGATAGAATGGTTGGGTGTTTTAAAAATACTACCACGTATCCACTATAACTTCCAATCATCGGTTTTTAAATTTACGATTACATTTTTGTATCAAGTCTCGCATTGCACGTTTATCTATTAAACGTGTTTCTTTTTTTTAATCTAATATACTGGTTTAGGGGTCCTCTATTCACAATGGTAAAAATATGTTCGATAAACAAATGTGAAGAAACAATCAAGATAGAATTAAGGCCTATACATTGTCTTTAAACTGATTTTCATACTTCCCCACTAAGAAAGATAAATTAAACAGATGAGTATAAATTTTATATCAAGTTTTCTAATGAACTGTTTTTTTAGACCTTTAATTCACAATGGTAAAAATATGTTCCAAAATAATTGTGAAGAAACAATCGAGATAGAATGTATGCGAACACATTGTTTTTAAACTGAGATCCTTCTTCCCCACTAAAAAAGATGAATTAAACAGATGAGTATAATTTTATTTAAATTTTCTTATACCTTTTGGCTTCGTTCATAGTGGATTAGTTTTCATCGAAATGTAATGAAACTCATTTTGATGTTCTGGTTTTCTTTCTGCAAATTTGTCATTGTGTTCACCTTTAAAGCCTTTTTGTTTTAGCTCATTACGACAGAATGCCTAGGAGTTGTAAAATGCGTTTACTTATTCATGATAAATTCCAACTATCGGTTTTGACCTTTTTTATTTTTCATCTTTTACATTCAACGATTGTTTACATATGTGTTTGTTTCACTTAAACCAAATCTGGTGTTTTTTTTTGTTTGTTTAGCAGGGAATTTATTGTCTGTAAGACTTCCGGCTAATGACCTCTCTTTTCTCTATGGAGAAAGAGAAATGAATCTTGAGTATCATTTTTAAATGAATTGTAATTTTCTTTTGTTGTTCATTTATTTTCATCTACCCTTGTGCTCGCCATAGCGGGTAAGTATCCACCTTAATTCATTAACAACATCTTCCAAAATTCTCGGTCCTTATATTTAATATTTGTCCATGTGTTTACTTGATAGGCTTTCTGTTCTAGGTCACTATGATATATACAATGATTATGTGTTGTATAATTACTACCACCTATTCATGATAACTTCTAACCATAAGTTTCGAAATTTAAAATTCTCATCTCTTTCAAAATCACGGATTGTCTGTTTATTTTATTTGTTTGTTTAAACTGGTTTTGGAATTTTTCGGTTAAAAGGGATATTTGTGCAGAATGGCAAAAATAGGTTTCTTCAACCATTGTAACCATCAATGTCACCTAAAAACAAAGGCATGCAAATAATCATGAAGGCTCTCAACTGATGATCATACACTTTCCCTCAATAAAAAGAAATGGAAAGGATTAGCATCTTTTGTATATGTAGAGTATTCTAATATCATCTTTATTTTTTACCCACTACTCTTGGTCTTTGTTCATAGTCTGTAAGTATTTATCTAAATTAAATTATAACCCTTGAATATATTATGTTCACCTTTCTGAATCGTTTTCATTGTATATTTTAATTTCTTTTAAATCTCATTTCGATAGAATTCTAGGGTGTTGTACACTTGCTACCACCAATTCATGCCTATTTAAGACCATACGTTTCGAAATGATAATTTTCCATCTTTTACGAAGTCATGGATGTATGTATATTTTAATTGTTTGCTTTTCTTGAATGAACTGGTGTTGTAATTCTTCATTTGGCAGTGATGTTTGGCAGGATCAAAACCGTGTCGATTTGATATATTAGTGTCCTTTTGTGGGGGCGTTAATCCTCATTATTGTCACTTATGACTTAAGGGCGTAGGTCCCCTAGTTGATAAGCATAGTAGCATACACATGCTTTAGCAGTCACGCAAAACACACATTGGCAAATTATTATTCAATAAAATCTGAGAATGTATAATATTATCTAGATCTATTATTTTCTAACTATTTTAAAAATAATTCCATAAATTGGGGTAAAAAAAAATATTTCAACTATATGAGGGACAGTGTATATTATTAAGGTATGTTTTCGCTCACCAGTGTTAATATACATTTCATTTAAAAATAAAAGCAAGCAAATTGTAATCAAGTTTTCCAACCGATAATATGCTACTTCCCCACAAAGAGAAACAAAATGCAATTGGTGAGAATCATTTGTATACGAATTCTGTTCTAATATCATTTATATTCTTTTACCTCAACCATTGGTCTTTCTTAATAGGGAGTAAGTATCCATTTACATTATAAAATAACTTATTTATATATTCTGGTCATTTTTCTGATTTTTTTTTATTGCATTAACATTAAAGCCATAATTTAGCCCACCAAGATAGGATGCTTGGGTGTTGTAGAAATGCTAGCACCTTTCAACGATAACTTCCAATCATCGGTTTTGAAATTAACGATTACATTTGTGTGTCGAGTTACGCATTGCACGTTTATCTAACGTGATTTTCTTAATCTAAAAGGGATGTTAATTCACAATGGTAGAGATATGTCCGGTATATAATTGTAAAGAAACAAACCAGATAAAGGCCGGGGTATTTGAATTTTTAATACGGCCGGGATGGGGGGGGGGGGGGACTATGGCCTCCTACCTAAGATCTCGGCCATGAAACGGCTGATCGCCGCAATCACGCATGTCAAGTGAAGTGTAAATAATTCTATGATAATTTTTTTGTTGTTGAAAAAGACACTCATTTGCATATTTATGGTAATTTATGAAAATAAAGTCAAAAATTCATCCTTTTACCCATAAATCATATACATATATATATATATATATATATGTATTAATAGTGAAGCATTTGTTTTCAATACACGTATTCGTTAGACCATTTGAAACAATAATACGACTACAGAGCTAGGTTATTCCTCATGTTATCTCTTGTTTTACTTATTTTTTTATGTATTTCATTGGTTTTTTCAACTTTAAAAAAAAAAAGTTTTTGTTGATTTATTTCGTTTCTAATTACAATTCAACTATTTTGACTCCCAAACAAACACCTAAACTTTAAACCAGACCCAATAACCCTTTTTTTTTTTTTTTTTAGGAAAAATGACATTTCCATAGGTTTTGTACAGAAATTACGAAAATGAGCGATTTTCGGGCTGACATGCAAAGACAAAAGGTTACGTGACTTTGTAGCTATACGTCTGATTTATAAAAAAAATGTTTTAAAAGATGCGCAAGACTCAAAAAAAAAAAAAAACGTTAGCGAGCAGCGGGGCGCCATCTGTATGCGTACCTGAACACTCAGAAAAAACACAGATGGGGGGGGGGTGTAATGACACCCCCCCCCGGCCTTATTAGGGTTAAAGGGATACAAATTGTCTGTTAGGCTTTAACCCCCTCCACGATTTGTTTCTGATTGTTCGAGAACGCATATGGATGGCGCCCCGCCGCTCACTGACTTTTTTCTTTAGAGTCATGCGCAATCTTAAACAAAAACAAATCGGACCTACAGTTACAAGGTCACGTGACCTTTTGTGTTTGCATGTCAGCCCGAAATTCGCTAATTTTTGTGATTTGTGTACACAACATATGGAAATGTCTTTTTCCTAAAAATAGATCAAACATTGGTCATTGGGTCTTGTTTAAAGTTTAGGTGGTTGTTTTGGGAGTCAAAATAGTTGAGTTGTAGGAAGAAATGAAATAAAACAACAAAAACAATAACATACATAAGTTGAAAAACAATGAAATACATAATAAATTATCAAAACAAGAGAAAACATAAGGAATAAGCTGGCTCTTCCAATTTGTTGTTGTCGTATTATTGTTCCTAATGGTCTAATGAATATATGTAGTGAAAAAAAGAATGCTTAAATATAAATAATTTATGATGTATGGTTAAAAATATGATTTTATGAACTTATTTGCATAAATTACCATAAATATGCAAATGAGCGATTTTTTTCAAAATATTGAAAATATCATATTGTTCGATGAACTTTAAAATTGTCATTTTTCATCTTGTATGAGGTCAAGGATTGTATGTTTATTTTTACTGTATGTTTTACTTCATTGAACTGATGTTGTAATTCTTCATTTAGCATGATATTCGTGCACAATGATGAAGATACGTTTCATTTACCCCTGTAAGCGTATATGCCAGTTAGACAAAATTGCTTGAAATTGTCTGTAAGGATTCCAACTGATGATTTTCTTCTTCCTCATGAAGAAACATAATTTATAAAGATGAGAACCTTTGGTATATGTATATCATTTGAATATTTTTCTTTATATGTTTTCTTTTACCCTTTGGCCTCGTTTATAGCGAGTAAGTATCGAGCTAAATTCAAGTAAACCTTCCTTATGAAGAAAGAGAAAGGAAAATATATAATTGTATCCGAAGTTTATCAACATATTTAACTTTCTAAAAAAAAAAATCCTAGTATTAAAATGTCATGATTTATTTAAAAGTAATATAATTTGTTGGTATGGGGTCAAGAATTTGGTTCAAATGAGATATTGGAAGCATATGTGATTTTACAACATTTAATGATCATTGTTGCGGTTGAAATTAAGTCTAAAGTGATGGAATTGTAAATAATAAACTCGTTATGTTGTATAGCGCCCTCTCATAGACTGAACTTACTTTAGCTTTGTAACAATTTTTCTGGACTACAATCGACCGATTTGCTATTCCCGTTTGGAAATTATATAACATAACTGCATTTCTGAGTTCACAGCTACCATGCAATGGCCCAAGGTGCTATTTGAAATATTTGACATTTACCGGGAGCACCGTTAAAATTGTTTATTATTCAATTTCTCGAAAGCAGAAGTGTTTTAGGGGTTAAATGTTTTAGTGCTTATAATGCATCCACAGGGGCATCCATATAAATCAACATTTTAAAGAATTACTATCCATCCAATTTTTAAAATTTCCCGAAACCTTGCAATTCGTAATATTGATTACACATATATATGAACCAAGGTTTTTGTAACCACGGAATATAAATTAACATGAACCAAACATTATCCTATTTGATTTATTATCTCGTGTTTACATTTGGTATTTACATCAAACTTCCAATGGGTGCTAATTTTGTATATGAATTACGTTTTTCATTGACCTGTCTTGTGATTCTTTTATTTAGTAGGTAATAAAATAATATAGTATGGAAATATGTAACATGTTAATAACTATTTTCCTCAATCAAGTGAGGAGAAGTACGCTGAAAAGAAATGATTCATTAAAACTTTGTTTAGTATTTGTATTTTTCTTTATCTCTTTTCCGCGTCCCCCGATCTTCGTAAACAGAAAGTAAGTATGCACCTTAGATATTGTAATGTCCAATATGTTTCATGAATGTTGGGGATTTGTCTCAACTTTTTCATTTTAATTTCGTTTTATGTATTACTAAGAACTTTTTTTTACTAAGTAAACATTCATAGATGTTTTCCAGCAAAACAAGATGTAATGATTGGATTTTGTAGAAATGCTACCACCTATGCTTGATAAATTTCACTCATTGTTTTTCTAATTTAACATTAACATGTTTCATGCAGTCAAGGGTTGTAGTTATATCTCATGCATTGATCTTAATGATCTTGTTTTGTAGTCCTTCGGTAGGCAGGCATAATCGTGCACAATGGTAAAAGTTTGTTTACCGAACATTTGTGAACATACATGCCAGGTAAAACAAAATTAAGGCATGGTAATTATTTGTAAGGCTTCCAATCATGTTATAATTCATAAATATATTCATGAACAGAGAGATTTGAAGAAAAAAAAATGATACATCCTATTTGGCTTGTAATCTGGTGTTTACAGTTGGTATTTACAGCTATCTTCTTATGAGTGATCCTTATGTACAGGATTGCTTTATTCTTAGTTTCATAGACCTGTCGTGTAGTTCTTGTATTTAATGGGTAATACATAAATATGGTGTGGAAACAGGTAACGCTTACTACTTAAGTTAACAAAGGGATAACAAATATCATGAAAAAAAAACGACTCATTGCTACACAAAACTTTAAAAAAGGTGTAGAAACACCTTTCCTGAAAACTGAGAAATCAAAAACGTATTTTCTCAGGCCGAGTTCTGCCGTTGCTTTTCCAAATATTAGTTTATCAGTAATGACAGGCCTTCTACAAGGTACTTTAAAATAAGGTGACATTTTAGTTCTTTTTCTCAGGAAAATATTAAGAAATAAATACTACTGCCTTGAAATTTAATCAGGTACATTTAATGCTAAATGCGCTGCATAACAGGGCATTATTATTGAACACGATTTTGAAAGAAAGAGCCTTGACATATAAGTAACAGGAAAATTACGATATGACATAAAAGTGAGCACCAACAAATCAAAGAGGCTAATTTAAACTTAAGTGGCAGGTTTTGCAGATATTGTTTATTACCAGAGCAGAGAGGGAGGGCAAATTTCCTGTTTGAGGATCAAAGGTTATTGACTCAGCACTCGAACACTATATAAATAGTTCTCAGCAACAAAATATAGCAGGCTTATATATATGATCTTGGTGTCAAAATGCACAGGATTCCGAAAGAAGATGACATGGAATAACTACTAAACCTTATAATAAATTCATGACCTCTGAAAATGAGGTCAAAGGTAACAAATAGACGTTTTCTCACTAAAATGTAAAATAAGTAACAGAACAATTACCATATTAATTAAAAATGAGCACAAACAAATCGAATAGATTAATTTCAACGAATTGTGGCGGGTATGGGGTTATTATTTATTCAAAGAGCAGAGAGGGAGGTAATTTTCCTGTTACTGATAAGGCATTTTAGTGATAAAACGTATATTTTGACCTATGACCTCATTTTCAGAGGTCAGGATTTTATTCTAAGGGTCAGTACTTATTCTATGTCATCTTTTTTGTAATCCTGTACATTTCGACACCGAGACCATCTTTATATTATATTTTGTAGCTGAAATATTTGTGTGTGATTTAGGCAGGGGTCAATGACCTTTGACCTCTAATAAAACATTCTTCCCAACCTTTTTACCTCCTTTCTTTTTTCTTGGTAGTTGTCCATTCACATACCTACCCAAATCAGTTGAATTTAGCTTCTTTGAAATAATTCACAGATGAACATTAAGTTAGGGATACTGTACGTGTATTAGTGAAATGAGGACCTGTTTGGTTTGTTTACATCGATTTTTAAAGATAACTTTAGAGGGACTTGGAACATTTTTAAGATGAGAGAAAATGGTGCTAATATAGTAACTTAATTGCTCGATGTATAAGTTAAGATAATCTGAAAGTTTTGTGAAAACAAACCATTATTAATCACGGAAGAGGTTTACGGTACACCATGTGTAAAGTCCTCGAGGGACTGAGGAAAGTAGATAGAAAATAGAGGTGAGATGGAAGGCGAGAAAGTGGAGGTTAGAAGGAAGAGTATCTTTCGGAAGTGAGTTTAGTCCTGAAAAGGACTGTAAACCAGAAAGTTTGGGCAGGATGAGAGGTTTGAGTAGAAGACTGGATTGAGTTGGAGAGTTGAGTAGGCGAGTAGAATTGCAGAGCAGGAGTAGGAGAGTAGACTCGACGTTTCGGACAGGTTGACTGTCCGTCTTTAGTAAATTAAATTTAGAAAAAAAACTAATAAGATCGATGTTATTACAATTTAATTACATTTTGGGTTTATAAAAATCGTCTTAAAGCAATGGATTGATTCTATATACCTTCCAGACATTTAATTGTTGTAATAGTTGTAAATTGAAGCTTGTTTTATGTCTAACCTTTATGGAAAAACGAATAAGAAAATTCCAAAAATGTTGGGATAATTTACCGTTAACGGGTGTCGCACAGTGACATCTTAAAAACAACCCATAAGTATCTTTGTGATTTGAGAATGTTTTCGGAATAGTTTGCACGTTAGAGGGTTAGTACAGTAAAAGGAATATAATAAGTAAAATTGTATTAAAAAATTACCCATTTTTTCATTAACCTTCAACAATGTTACCGAGTTACTTAAAGTGAAACCTCTAGTCACCATGGATGGGTGTCACAAGATGATTGATTAACATAATTTCAAGAACATATCAAGTTTTTTGAGTTATTTAGTGTGTGAAATATTAACTTTTGTGTAGATATTTTTTCCTCTAATTTTGGCCAGTATCTTGGTTTATAAACGAGAAAAAAATGACCTTGGTGCGACGATGGATTACAAATATTGGCCGGAGGGTGACGGTTGATGACTGTTGATGGCGGGTCATTTGCGAGTACATGCGGCATTGCAACGTTGTTATGCGATGGACCACCATTTTGAACTTTTAGTGCGATTGTTCACGTTTTGTGACGTCAGTGACGCGTACACACAGAGGCTTTGATGTCGACCGTCGAGTCACGTCATCGTCGCCGCAACCCACCGTCAGCCGCCGTTCCTTGCCGCCAGCCAATCTGCTGTCAGCCGTCTGACCTTCTTCCTTGTTGCCGGGCTCCGTCGAGACATCGACACTCGCCGCCCAGACAACGTGCGATTTTGGTCGCTAGACTCAGTTCCCTGCCGCAGTCATTCGTCTCTTGCCGTCATGTTGTCGATGAAGGTCGTTCCCCCCCCCCCCCCCCCCCCGTCAGCGAATCTTGGTTTACCCCTTTTGCCATGCCGTCTCTTTAACGCCAACATTCTTGGGCGTCACAGTAAAGAGGCCATTGCTTAGCCACTGAATCATGACTGTACGCAGCGGGGGCAAGGGTACGTCGCCGCCCCCACAAATACAAAAAAAGAAAGAAAGAAAATGCAAAAGGATAATATCTTATACTGCTTATTTGAATTATAATCTCGCGTTTACAATTATAATTAACATCTATCTCCTAATAGATATTTTTATGGAGATAGGATTGAATTTATTTAATTTCATAGTCATGTCGTGTAGTTCTTTTAACTGATGACTGTCGGTGGTAAATAATGAAAATACATTGAAACATGGAACTCGTCAATCACAAGTGAAGTGATTAAAGTTAGAAAAAAGTAAAATAAAATGAAATAAAAGATTGTACCACAATATATGAAGAAAAAAAGAAACACCTTGCATGGAAATTAAGAAATAGAAACATATTCTCACACGCATGAGTTGTTAGTTCTGCCGTTGCATTTACAAGTAATAGTGTACCAATAATGCTAGGTAGTTCATATAATATAATTTTTGTATTGCCAGTAGTAGTATTTTATTAATGAATATCAGTTTCAGTATTGTTAATATGTTAATGTTATGATTTTCAGTATCAAAACTAGGATTGTTATTATTACTACTTACATATAGTTCGTTTCCGTTTCTTGACTTGTTTGAAGATTGTGGATGGCTTTCGCTAAATGCATGGCACTTGAACCTACATACATTTAATGTACTATTTTGCCTTTAATACATTCCAATTAAAATGTAATGAAGTGTAATCTACAGCTTCGAATTTTCTGTAATAAACAATACAAAATAGTATCAAAATAACGTAAGCAAGAATTATTTGAAAATCAGATGAAATACAATCAATGTATCAATATAAATATTTATGAGAACAAACATTTTACCTTAAAGTATACTAAACACATACACGTATAATGTGTGTGCACCTATGACGTATTGCACCTAAACTACCTCACATGGCATTACAAGGGTTAATGTTTCAGAAGTATGAAGGAAAACAAATAAAAAATAAGCCCGACGTACGTTAAGATAGTCTGAAATGCGTGCCCTATTCTACGGGGAAAGTAGTCTCCCCACGAACCATACTTTGCATAGTGGATAAGAGTGTCTATGAACCTGCAATATCTCCTTACAGAAGAAAAAAAGTTATACTCATATTTTGATTATAATTTTTGGAAATTAAACTCCTATCAAACAGAGTAAATTATTTATTAGTGATAGTTACAAATTGAATTTCATTATCCAGGAACAGACGTGGCAAGTAAAACGATTAATTCAAGAGGGGGCATCATCCACCTACGGCACCATGGAATCAGCCTCAGCATTCCCGATTCGGCGGTACAAAAGGATTGTAAGATTACTATAAAGGTAAAGCGTAGGATTCTCCCCCTCCTCTGTCTGTCTCTCTCGCTCTCTCTTTTCATGTTTATCTAGACTATACAAGAGGATTTAGTATCAGCCGAAATGTATGGCGTAGCCTTGCTGGACGCTGGAATAGCATAGAATATGGTCACCCCCTGTGTCTTTCTGTCTCTCTGTCTCTCTGTCTCTCTCCATTTCTCCGTCTCTCTGATTATCTATTTCTATTCATTTTGAACAGGGGGTATTTATGATTAGCCTTACTGTATGGCGTAGCTTTGCTAGATGCTCTGTTTGCATGCATAAGAGGTAGTCCCCCTCTCCCGAATTTCCTGTCTCTCTCTGTCTTCTTCTCTTCCTATTTGTCTGGGTTATACAGTGCGTCCCAGAAAAAAAAACGAGAACTATCGATGTTTTATCATAACTTAATCACAATTACAATTATTTAATGACACATATTTAGAAAGCTTAGATCCTCTTCTTTCATTTGATGCAACTCATATGATTTGTATCTCACGCATGAGTGATTAAAAGCAATTTGAAGAGAGGAAACCACAAAGTCATTTGGCGGGCGGTATCTGAATTTTAAAAAGAAAATCACATTTCTAGAAAGTTCAATTTCTGCCTTTCATATGACACCTCAATCAGGAAAATTGAGCCAGGAAGAACAAAGTTCTGTTTGTTTAAAGTAAGGCTTGGGTTTCCATAATTTGATCAGACGAGTTCGTTTTCACTGACTGCCTGCCGTATCAACGAACAGAGTTAACAAAAGGCTTAACTCCGTTTCGTTGACGATCAGCCATGCACAAAGAAGACAAAAGACCTGATTAACCATGAATAGAACCAAATATTGGATGCCGAAAGAAACAATAAACTGGGACAGCACAAAAACATTCTGACGACTCGTCATGTTCTGCAAATAATAAAGTAAGTTTGTGGCTCACATAATTTTAAGAGATCGAAAAGCGCAACAACAACACCAACAATTCTATTCATTCTTGCAATTTACTCGGAAGAGGGCAAAACGAAAAGCTTAAGAGATGTCTGGTTACGTTGCCATTTTTTTAATTGTAATAACAATCATCTTTTTTGTTTTGTTAATGTTTTACTGGAATTGAGCACTTCATATTCGGATTAGCCTACTAAACAGTAAAAGATTGGATAGAAACAGTACTGATGCCTAATCTAACGCAACCGATTAATTTCCATTTATCTCAGGTTCTGTCACGCCCGTCAGGTCTCTTTCCCACCAAGAATGAAGTTATTGTCTCCCCTGGCGTAGTGTGTGAACCTTCGGGGACCACGTTTGAGAGGCCATTGAAGTTGGTCATCCCTCACTGTGCAGTTTTAACAGACCCCTCCAAGGCCAAAGTCACCATATACTTCACTCATGGCGATAGGAAAGGTGAGTGTAATACCGTAAATCTTAAGTGTGACAACAATAACAACACCTTTTGTGGAAACAACGAGAATTAAAGATGAAGTTGAGTTCTGGTCATGAGATTGCATTGTGAAAAATACGTTGTGGAATCGATCAGAAAAGGTTGATCATCTAGCATATGTACTGGTGTGTACTGCAAGGTTCTGGAATCATCAAAAGGCTCAGTCCTGGTAAAGTTACATGCACTGTACACATAAATATTTATATCTGACTACACGAACATGTGGCGTAAAAATCCGTCCCAATTGTTATGATGATACATGCCATAATTAGAATACTAAGGCATTTGAAGAGCCTTGCTTTTCAGGGAACATTTTTGATCTGATCTATTTCCACACTTGCATTAATACAATGATAACGCTCACAAATTTATTTTCACCTCATCCCAGAACTCACCCTTCTCTTTAAGTGTAAGGGGGTGTGGACAAAGTTCAAACACAGTGTGGAAAGCTTGTAAAGGCAATATAAACGTAGTGGACAGAGGGAGGGAAAGGAATTGTGATACTGTAGATAAAAGGGAAAGAGAGAGAGAGAGAGAGAGAGATGGAGAGAAAGGGGGGCTAGGGTTAGAAACAAGGGGAACACTCTCTGGAAACAGCTACAATACACTGTGAACACACTAATACACACAACAACATATTTGGGTAATCTTACTCAAATAGGGAAATAAACTTCGACGTTACAGTGACACACTTAACTGAATGCACTAACTCATTAAATTGAGATTGATAACGCACAGGAATGAGTTTTATTAATTGGACATTATAGTGACATGGCAATGAGTATTTTAAATTAGTGAGTTATTTAACCCAATGCTGTTAATAAATCGCTCCATCTCAACTAGTGAGTAATGCTTCAATTACTCAGTCAGTCACGTTATAAGGCTCATCGCATGTGATTATTATTATAAATGTAATTGAGTTATCTAAAGTAGTTAGTTATTTAACCAAATGTTGTAAGTAAATAGTTGCGCAGACATAATTCAGGGATACACTGCAACATGATATGAACATAATCTAGCAGTGAAACCATGATGATGGGTGTTTTTTCTTTATGTCCATCTTCTCTTTTAATGCCTTTCTCTCTTTATCCATTTACATCTTAGGCACCTTTCCAGTCACGAAGAAAGAACTGTCATCAACTGGAATACCTAGATGCATAGTAGGAAAAGATGACCTTGAAGTCTACATTAACCATTTCTCACTTTGGGAAGTGTTCATGGTCATTTCTGAGTACTTCGTTGGGAAACGCGTCGCTTCTACGCCCTACCTTCCACAATCAATGATTCGCCTCCGACCGCAATACTGTCATCTGCGTCTGTATAATGATATTCCTGGTCTTGATGATGTGAGTAGTTTGGCAACATTTATATTATTGTGAAAGATATAATTCAGAATAAATCATAATTAGCAAAAGCATTTTTTTTTTATGATTCTGATTAAGTTGGTAAATTTGCGGAAGGGGCTCGCTTTATATTGCATTTTGTTTAACTTTCATCTTGTTCTGTACACTCTATTTTGCTTTTTTATTCCCTCCATCTTTCTCGCTCATAATTTATTATTATTATCATCATTAGTATTTTTAAAATTTAAATTCATGAACATGTGTTAAATTCACATAAAGGTCGCTCGCATGTGAATTCGGGCATTTAAATGAAAATCCTAGCAATCAATTTCACTTATCGGCATTCTTATTCATTTGTTGGTAATCAATTTCCTATTACATGCATTTATTATAGTTTAATACAGAGATGGATTTCGGTTAAGAGGGAACCTTTGATTTCTTTAAACTGATTACTTGGAATTGTTGTTAATCACTGTTACATTTTGAAATCCCAAAAGTTTAGTTGATATTCTTTGTTTATCTGACAATTGTTGCCTTTTGATCGTGTTTTTGATTTATCATATCGCTAAAATCGTAGATACATGGATATCCTGTAATACATCTTTCTTTTCTTTTTTTGATTTTTGATTTAATTTAATTTCTGCATTTTTTCCAAATACAATATAACTGAATTACAAAGAACATATAAATGTAAGGTATAATACAAACAAAAATTTCTTCATGTCAAAATGTTTTTTTTTACATAATATATGTACACATAATAACAAAACTTATTATTTCCATAACATATTATCATAAATTTAAAGTATTATCCGAACTATTCTGTTCGAAAAGTGCATGAGACCGCAATCATAAGAAAAGCTTGACAAGGATTGCGGCCTCAAAAAACAAAACAAAACAAAAACAAAAACAAAAATCTTAAGGAAAAACTTAAAATGAAAAAGTGTTTAAACGATCTTTGTGTATGAGTTGGTAAGTGTGTTGTGTAAGTGTATATATATATATATATATTGTGTGTGTGATTGCGTGTGTGTGTGTGTGTGCATGTGCACGCGAGCGCGTGTGTTTGTATGTGTTTGTAAAGAATAGTGGAAGTGCACGTAGCTCTCTGTGGTATACTGGAAACAAAATATACAGCCTTTACAATAAAGGAAACTAAGAATACGAAATAGAAAACAAAATTTGCAAAACTGAGTTGCAATGTGGCCAAAATTTGACAATTGCCTACTGCATGTTGAAATCAGTTATGTTGATACTTCGATATAAGAGTGTTTTGAGAGATGCTTTAAAAGAATAGAGAGATGAACAATGCCTTATTGAATTGGGTAAGGAGTTCCAAACATCTGGTCCATGATGTCTTACTGATTTTTGTGCTAAAAGTATTTTATAATTCTCTAAGTGATAATTTGTTGAACAACGTGTGGGGTATGTGTGAATGTTTGAATTTAAACTGTAAATATTGTGAAATAGGGATGGTAGTTGATTATGAGAATATTTATACATAAAAATGCATGTCTGAAAAATGTGAATATCTTGTATTTTTAATGTTTGTAAACGCTGAAATACAGGTTACGTGTGTGATATATAATGTGAGTTAGTGATCATGCGAATCGCTCTCTTTTTAAGCAAAAATAAGGAATTAATTCTTGTTAAACTGCAATTACCCTATACAATATTACAATATATCACATGTGATAAAATTAGAGAATTGTATAATATAATCATAGATCTTTCAGAAAGAATTTGTTTTAACTTATACAGTATTCCAATATTCCTTGAAATTGATGTATGTTTATTACGTATATTCTCATTAAAATTTAGATGAGAGTCAATAGTGACTCCTAAAAATTTAACAGATTGTTTTTCAATGAGAGGCAAGCCATCAATCTCAATATTTCAATTACTTATATCATGTACGTTGGTCTGTTTAAAATAAATGAATTTGTTTTACTATGATTTAATGACAATTTATTAGATTTAAACCACCTAGAAATTTTCTTTAATTTACAGTTTAACCGCGTTATGAGCGTATCAAAGTTTTTATGGGAATAAGGAATACTCATATCATCAGCAAAGATGATACAATTTAAAAGTAAAGAGGTTTCAATATTATCATTTTTATAAATAATAAATAGCAAAGGACCCAATATAGATCCTTGCGGTACTCCACATTTAATTGTTAATTGTGTTGATTCATGTTTTTGGAAAGATACGTATTGTTGTCTATCTTGTAAATAATTAGTAAACCATGAAAGAGCTTGACCTCTAACGCCATAGTAATGTAATTTATGAATTAATATTTTATGATCAATCGTATTAAAAGCTTTTGACAAGTCCATAAATACTCCAACAATATGTTCACTGTTCGCAAAAGCCTCAATTATTTTATCATACATATGCAAAATTGCGTAATCGGTAGAATGACCAGTTCTAAATCCGAACTGGTTAGGAATCAATGAATTATTTTTTTGTAAGAAAGTGTTTTATATATTATTTTTTCGAGAATTTTCGAGATACTTGGTAATAATGTAATTGGCCTATAATTACTTATAACTGAGGAATCGTCCTTTTTATAAATAGGAATCACTTTAGCGATTTTAAGCAAATGTGGGCATACACCCGTTGAAATTGATAAATGAAATATATATGTCAGGGGGGTTACGATATTAAAGATTTTTTTTTTTCAATAAGTGAACACTTATACTATCATGGCCACTAGATTATGTAGAGTTAAGATGTTGAACTACATTAATAATTTCATAATCATTGGTTAGAGTAAGAAATTAGGAATTTTCACGTGGGAAATTCAAGGACTTATTGTAGTCCATGTCACCTGAATCAATATTATTTTAATTTATATGTTTAGCAAAACTGGTGATTTTGATGTGATTCATGCTATAGTACTGCTGAAATGCATTTGCCCTCAAATAAGAAATTTAAAAAAAAAACTCGTATTTAAAATAAAAAAAAATTGTGGGGGGGGGGGGGTCTAGTTTTTAAGGAAACCAATTTGAAACGGCTCAGACAGGGGGAGGGGGGGGGGTGGTAAAAGCACATTTGTTTCTTTTTGGTGCCCCGGAAATCATGGAAAATTTCGTCATTTGATTCTTCGTTCAGTTGCTTGGGGAGTGGGGGGGGGGGGGGGGGGGGGGGTGGGAGAAGGATCACTTTTTGTTTTTGCCTCCTTGAGCACAATTTTTATTTTGTTACAATTAAACAATATTGAGGGGGGTTTAACCCCGAACCCCCACCCTGCGTTCGTGCCTAGGAGAAATAATCGTCCTCGTGGGATGGGGGATTGTTCTGGAGGGGGGAGTTGCCTTTTGGGTCTAATTGTCCTCGGGGGTAGTTCTCATCGGGGTTTATTGCCCTCGGGGGCGGGAGGAGTGGGGTAGTTGTCCTCAGGGGGTAAATTTTCGGGGGGTGGGGTGATTGCCCAGGGGCAATTGTCCTAGAAAAACGGAAAACACTATACTTCACCCACTAAAAGATCAGCTCACAATATTTCAAAATATTCAGACATATGTACTCCCGATATTCGGATATATGTCCCATAACGCCTACAGTTAAAACACATTTTGGTGTATACCTTTACAATTTCCTTTCAAAATTCTCGTTCGAGAATATATGAGAACCGCCGGCGCATGCTCAGATCCTAGGATTTCGTCCCGAAGAATCCATCGAAATCTCCTCTATCGGATATTATTCACTTTATATTTGGACAATCAATTGTTGGATTGGACCCCGGGCTATATTATTAACCGTTTTTGTAGTTGTGAATCATCTTGGTGGTTTTTTATCGTATTTCTCGCCATGGAAAAACGGGGTTTTGACGCTGGTGTCCGAAAACGCTGTCCAGAGCTCCGGCGCGGAACTCGTGACCGGAATGGAAAAGCGGATGAAACAGCAGGGCCGTAAGAACGGCGATGCTTGCCGACCGAACAACGCCAAGCCTGAAAAAGAATAGAATCAGGAAGGCATAGCCAAGCTGTATCATTAAAGCTTAGAGCATGGCTCAGCCAAGCTCTGGAATAGTGGACAATTGTCAAATCATGTCACGACTTGAGAAATTGGAAGCCATATTCTCTCGCGTTGTAGACGCTCTCCCGGGGACTGCTGTCAATTCCTACATGACAGGTACCATGGCTCCGACTTGGACTGTAATGAGTATAGCCAAGGAAATTTGAGACTGAAGATATTACCCAGGAAGGTAACATTTCCCAAATTGCTGCAAAGTTCGCAAAACCGTCGACCTTAGAGCGACCACTACATGGGGAGATTGCTGACGCAATGAACTTAATGATACGGCAGAACATGGAGGATAAATTCTTGGCTGAAGCAGCCGAAAAGTATACCCCTGCCCAGAAAACTGTGACTAACTAGACGTACCCAAAGTAGACACCACCATTTGGGAATGCATTTCTACATTCTTCAGAACAAGGGATTTTAAGTTGCAGAATGTGCGAAAGTCTCTCACTAAAGGAGTTTGTGCGTTCACACACATTATATCCAGCCGCGATGAAGGATCAACAGCAGGATGCATTGGCACTGCTTTTTGAAGCCAACTTCTGTTTGAACTCTCTTAGGAAGGATTTTATAAAGCCTTACGTACAAAATGACTTTCGTAAATTTTGCAAGCCCTCAAACAAGGTAACCAAGCTTCTATTCGGAGACAATCTTGGGAAGCAAGTAAAATACCTGCAGGACCAGCCTAAATTAACTGAGGGGATCAAAGGCCATCAGCATACTCAATAGTATCATCCATACGAGAGATACAATGAAGATGCTAGACGCAAAATGAAACAGGCAGGCTGGTCAACCTCACAGCTGCATGTCATGTCTGGAACTTCAGGGCGCTCTCTTTTAAGGCACCGGTCGTGGAGGGGCGACACGTTCAAACAGCACACGTACACACAAACAGCAGCGGCAGTCTAACCGGCAAAAAAGAGGAAGTACTTTCAACCCTATCGACATAATTAGGGGAGGAAAAAGGCAACCGCCATAGTCTCCCAGCCCAGGGCGCCGAAGAGGTAAGTGCCTCAAAATCTTCTCAGCATTCTAATATCGTCGGGGTCGACTGAAGCCATTCTATCTCAACTAGACAAAATTGACTTCAGACAAGTTTGATCAAGATAAGTTCAAACCCTCACGGGATAAACCCCTGTTCCGTACAAACGAAACACAGTGGGAATGACAACAAATAACAAAGAGATACAGAACCTCGAAAAGAAAGGTGTGATAGAGCCATGTTTACACTCAAAAGGAGAAATATTATCTCAAATTTTTACCAGAATGAAGAAGAACGGGTGAGTACGCTTGATCTTTGGTTTGTCCGGGTTAAACAAGTGTATAACCTATCAGCAACTCAAAATTGACAATATTTACTCCGTCATGTATTTTCTTTCTAAAGGATATTGTATGTCTTCAGTACACTTGCATGATGCATATTATACAGTGCCGTCCTATTCACACTGCATCTAGCAAGTACCTTCGCTTTGTTTGGAAAGGCCAATTATGGCAATTCAAGGCTATGCCAAATGGGCGGTCGTCGGCCCCAGCCTATTTACAAAACTGCTCATACCTTTGCTTGCCACTTTGATAAAGTCTGGCTACGTGGTTCTTGCTTATCTTGATGATACAATCATCGTAGGGAAAACAAAGGCTCAAACAGAGAGAGCAATGAAAGCAACAACTGAACTCCAATTTTTTTTCAAATTAGGATGCATCATTCACCCTGATAAATCGGTACTAGAACCGTTACATGAAGTTGTGTTGTTGGTTCAAGCTCAATACACTTGAGATGGCCATCACTCTACCAGCAAACAAGAGCCAAGAAATCAGAGAGGTGTGCAAATGTTAGCTGAGAATGAGTATTAAACTTCCCCGCTGCTCAATACGGGCCTCTACATTATAGAGCACTTGACAATGACAAAGTTACAGCCTTAAAAAGCAACAGAGGTCAATTTGATCGACCTATGCAGTTATATGCAAAGGCAAGAAATTAACTGGAATGGTAGGCCACAAATATTCATTCAGTTTTCGACTAATGGCTGAAGAGAAAATTAATTTAGAATAACGTACATGTGTCAGTTGAAGTGGTTGGGGTTCCACAGATTTAAAGGCAAAATCAAGTGGCAGGTGGAATAGTGAAGAATTAATCAGAGCTAAAACGTTAGCAGCTGGTTTCGAGTTGAAAGCATTCTGCCCCGATATTAGGAATGCTCATGTTTTGATTAGCATAGACAACACAACGGCTGTTGCTTATCTGAACAACATGGGGGGGGGGATAAGATCTCCTTCTTGTAATGAGGCTGCCCTCCACACATGGAAATGGTGTTGTGAACGAAATATTTGAATCACAGCAGCCCACTTACAAGGTACATAGAATACAGAAGTAGACTACATGTCGTGATCATTTAATAACAGTATTGAGTGGATGCTTGACAGGAATGCTTGACAACATAGTGAAGAAGTACGGTCCCCCCAAATTTACCTATTTGCATCAAGACTGAATGCACAACTTCCTATCTATTTCTCTTGGATGCCTGATCCTACTGCTTGGGCGGTAGATGCGATAGCACTTGATTGGGGCTGCGTGAATTTGTATGCATTCCCAACGTTCAGCCTTGTTCCAAGATGCCTTCAAAAACTAAAGCCAGATAGGGCACGAGGATTGTTAATAGCATCAAATTTCCCAAATCAAGCTTGGTTCCCGATTTTGAACATGTTACTTGAAAGACCGATGCACCTCCCATAGTAGAAAACATTATTCACCCAACCAGTCTCTCTCGTATTGGGAGCTTCTTGGAGGAACTCTACGAAGAAACAGTGCAACACTTATATAATGAAATGGAAAAAGTTGTGTCAATCTCAGAAATTGCCATGGACCCACACAAAGGTGGAAGATTGCTGGAAGTTTTCAATCATATGTCCAAACACTTCTTTACTTGAATATTGATAATGTAAACTTAAGGACTGATTCAGTGGAAATCATTGCTGATAAACTGCTAAAGTAGAGCAGACCAGGGAATTGAAATGATCGATTTTTATTTCTCATGCAAAACATAATACAACAATAATTATATCACAACAAATATGTAATGAAACGATAAATATAGTGGAAATAGCACGAGAAAAGAGGAACTAACTTGAAGCAGAGCTTGTTGAAGTGTTAGTTCCTCAGATGCAAATTTTACAATAAAACATGAACAAAGTACGCTTATAGATCAATAAATAGAAAATATGTAGCTAGGAAGAAGGAAAAAAAAGAAGAACAAAATGAGGAAGAAAAAGAAAAGAAAAAAAAAAAATGAATGGGGGAAAATAGTAGAAGACAAAAAACAAAAGCTCTAGAAAAGGGAGATTGAGAAAGAGATTGAGTTGAGAGTCAAACAAACCGAGATCCTATCATGTACATCTATATGTGTCTAAAAGTTTAGTCTTTAACTTTTTTTTTTAAATGCATAGACTAATACTTTGTTTAAGAAATGGATCTATGTTATTCCAATATACTGGACCGGTGTAAATAATTGTCTTTTGTGCGAAAGCTGTTCTCATTCGAGGAGTGTGGAAGTGATTCGACTGTCTTGTGGGGTATGAATGTATCTCGTTATTTTTTTGGAAAATGGAGGAAATCGGGAGAGGTAACTCGTTATTAATCAGCTGGAACATAAAGATACCGAGGTACCAAGAATACGAGTCTTTAATTTTAAGAATTTTGTCTTGTAAAAATAAGTGGTTAGTGTGGGAACGAAAGTAGACATTATGAATTATTCTTAATGCACGCTTCTGTAAAATTAATATTCGGTTAGTTAGGGTCTTAGAAGGATTTCCCCATGCTAAAATCCCATAATTGAGGTAAGGCAAAATAAGGTTTGTGTACAGTGATGATAAAACCGGTAAAGGAAATGTATTTTTAACATGATTTATGACACCAATGTTTCTCGATAATAATTTACATAAATAATTAATGTGCACTTTCCATGTCAATATGCGATCAACATAAATTCCAAGGAATTTTGTACTTTGAACACATTCTAGTTCGATACCATTTATTTGAATAGGACCAGGAAGATGATCAATAGTGTTGCTAAATATCATATAATTTGTCTTTTTAATATTCAATGATAGTTTGTTGGCTTGTATCCAACTTTGAACCAAAACTAATTCCGAGTTAATTGTATTTAGGAGACTTTGGGGGTCATGACATGAGAGCAAAATATTAGAGTCTTCAGCAAATAATATGAAAGATAAAATGTGACCCGGCACCACAAAACCACCAAAAAGTCGCAAAAAAATATTTTCCTGATTTCATCTGATTATGAAAGAATAAGTTCTCCTCATTAAAATGGTATATTACTTGTCCAAATTGAAGCTTCCTAACCCTTTCAATTTAGTTAATGAAAAGAGCTGGTGAGGGAGGTTACTGGTATTAAATTGTGAGAAAGAGAGCTTTAAAGTTTGGGGCTATTCAAGCATGCGGAGCAAGCAAACCACAGGGAAATCAATAGAAGGGTGAATCAAAAGGCCATAGCAACCACTATGAAGAGATTTTCAGATTAGGCTGAAATTTGGCCTGATGGTCAAACATAGTCTGTTCATTATGTTTCTGAGGTTTCAATGTGTGGACTTAAGTCTTTCAAAAGTTATTATGTTGTAAATGTATAGAGTTGTAATTGGACAGATTAAGTGAACTGCAACATAGTGCCGAGACACCTGCACTAGACAATGCCTATTCATGGTGGACCCGGAGTCTTTTTGTTCCCCCTTACATAACACTGCTTGTCACCTATCTTGTTTTGGTGCACCCCGGTACCATCCCACGGCTCTGCTCACGTACAAAACCTGGCATTGTAACGACGTTGTAGATCTGGAACTCGGATGTGAAAGCGGATACAAACAAAATGGCGCGCCGCACTGATTGCTATAACGGACCAATCACAGCCCGCGTAGCACGACCCGTTAGCAACGACCGACCATTTCCGGACTACGATAATTTCGCTCGGGAAAAGTGATCAAATTTTGGAAGAGACCGAAGGCTGTGCGAAAAAAACTGGTCTAGAAAAACCGTTTAAAACACATCTTTTACTATGTTTTAGACTTCCAAATTTTGATACTAGGTACAGAAAAGACCACTCTTTCAGAAAATGCAAAAAAACAAAAATCTATTTTTTTCACCTACATTGACATTTTAGCTGATTACGGAGAATCGCTGGTTGCGACTTTTTGTTGGTTTTGTGGTGCCGGGTCACAAATATTAGATGACCGTTTGAAATCATTTATATATAGTATGAAAAGAAGAGGGCCAAGAAGAGAGCCTTGAGGCACCCCACAGGTAATATTTTTAATTGATGACTGGAAATTATTTACAGAGGTGTATTGAGTTCTGTCTAAAAGGTAACTACCAAACCACTCAAGGGGCTTCCCTCTGACACCGTAGTGAGACAGTTTACTAAGAAGAATTTTATGGTCAATAGTATCGAACGCCTTTGAGAAGTCTAAAATAAACCGATCGTGTGGGAAGAGTTATCATACGCGGAGCACACGCCCTGTATACGAACAGCGCGCTAGCTACAAGCTGTGCATTTTGTGTCAGCTCGCTAGCTTTTCTAAAATCATGACAAAAGTTAAGGCCCGGTCACACAGAGGGGACGCATGGGGGCGCACGGCCAGCGCATTGGAAATATGCAATTTTGGCCAGTGCGTTGTCGTTCGCTAGGCGTGCTTCATCATTCGTTACTCATTCGTCGAGCGCGCTGGACCCACGCTATGCATATGTCGTCATTCGCTGTGTGCGTCGGGATTTTTTAGTCATGCTCAAAAGTGTGCGCGGAGCTCGATGCATGAATGTACACGCCAAAGGCACGCCAGACATGGGTGGAGCGCGCTAGACTAGCTCCAGACTAGCGCCAGACATACGCGGAGCACACGCCCGCTATACGCACAACGCACTAGCTACACGCTGTGCATTTTGTGTCAGCTCGCTAGCTTTTCCAAAATCATGACAAAAGTTAGGCACATGGCCTTTTCCGATTTCTAATGCGCGGGCCGTGCGTCGTCCATGTGTGACCCCTCTGTTGAGAACGCGGTGCATGCTTGGACCATTCGTCCAGCGCGCTAGCAACACGCTGTGCATTTGGTGTCAGCTCGATGTAGCTTCGACAAAAGTTGGACGCACGACAACGCACTGGCCCAAATTATAAATTTCCAATGCGCTGGCTGTGCGTTCCCCATGCGTCCCCTCTGTGTGACCGGGCCTTAAGTTATGATAAAAATCGATGATTCTCGATTTCGTTTTCTCTGGGACGCACTGTATATAACAGATAATTACTAAATTATATTTTGTGAACAATTTATTTTTCTGACTAATATTTATTGAGACAGTGACATATTAATGCTTACATCCAAACGTATTCTCTAAATGCCCCTATTTAACCAGTCCATCTTTCTTTCTATAATTATAAACTTCACACAAATATTGAATTTACAAGGGGTATTACAAATTTAGATGTATGTTTTCCAAAAAAAAGCGAAACTTTTTCTTAAAGAAAATCAGGATGAATTGATGTAATTGATTGTGAAAATGCAAACAGAGTCATGCACCGCTTTTTCCCTTTTGTCCAACTTTCTATTTCGTATGACAATTTTTTTTTCTCATAATTAGTTCATTGAAACCGAGGAAAGAAATCTTGATTATCGCAAGATGGCTCCAACAAAGAAAATGTTCGTGCACTGGAGTAAAGGCAAACTGATGGTCATATGCGAGGTAGAGGGAGGTCATATCCCCGATAACGAAATGGTATATGAACAATTTATATATTTGCTAGTTTAAAACGCATAGTTTAAATTGCAAGGGAACCACGATATATTTTCAGGGGGAGGGGGTAAGAGGAACGAAGGAATGACCCACCATCACTACAAACTTCGGATTCTTATTCCCTACTCATTTGTATTCGTATATGTTTGCTTCATATGTTCTTTACTCATTTTCCCCAATATTAAAGTCATAATAATGCAAAACGAATATGTCATTTTATACGAAAATATCATGTCATACGAACAAATCTTTGCCTTCATCGTGGTCAGAGCAAATAAAATAAACATAAGAAATGTTTTATGTTTATTGTTATTAACTCTATTTTTGGTTGATCGCGATCCCTACACATTCATGGGAATCAATCTTTTAGATGTAATATTTTTTTCTTTAATTTTGGAAATTACATAAAACGAAAGAGTAGATGTTTACATACAATGCAATAGGCTGTTCATATCACTTTTTGTTTGATTTCCTGAAAGTATTTCCTATATTTGTTTTCCTTATTTTGCTTTGTGCGTTCCATTTCACAGATGAAGACCGTATCGCTAGATGATATTTATAGATTGGATCGAAACGTTTTAAGTTTCTTTGTGAAAGCGACCGACAAAGCTGATGCACGTGTGAAGTTCAAATTCCACCCCCATAGTGACGAAGGACAGGCTTTCCTTGTGAAATTGTCTGGTACGTACCTGGGTCTCGGTGCATAAAACTCACCATTGATGGCAGCTTTGCCATTAATGGTTACTTCCAGGGACGGCGATTCTGGGGGGGGGGGGGGGGGGGACGTCCCCCTCAATTTCTTTAGTAGGGATCGTCCCCCCCCCCCCTCCGAAAAATTAAAAAAGTGAGCCCGAGAGTGCAGCGTTAAGACTTATACGAATGCAGAAATCTTCTCCCTCGCAAATATCTTTCAAAATGTACAAGTAAAAATTGTAGAATACCTGTATTCCGTTGGTATTACGTAAGCACAGTTTACACTGTATGTTTACAAGATTAAGGGTTATTGAAATAAGTGCTGCTCTTTTCAGTAAGGAGTCACTACAACATGATAGTCTATATTTGCCAGGCTGATATCTGCCATTTCAACTACCAATGAGGGGGTAGTCACTGCCCTCACCTTCGCCCCTCTCGTTCACTTTGCTCCTTTGTCGTTCGCACTGGCGTCCGTGGGACATGAGGTTTTTCGAAGGTAAAACGAACCATAATTCATACACAGTCTCCCCACCTTTTTGTTTTAAAGGTAATACAAAGTTTCGGGAAATTTTGAAAATTTAGCGGATAGTGATTCTTTACAATTTTGATATATTTGGATGCCCCTGTGGATGTATTATAAACACTAGATAAATTAGCCCCTAAAAGACTTCTGCTTTCGAGAAAACTTAAATAAAAATTTACCGGTGCTGCCGGTAAATTTTGAAACATTTCAAATAGCGCCTACGGGCATACAGTGATAGCTGCGACCATGAAATTCACAGAATATGTAGTTGCGATATATAATTTCCAAACGGGAATATCTAATTGGTCGATTTTAGTCAAGAAACATTGTTTTATAGCTTAATTAATATCTTGACCTTAAGAGGGAGCTATACATAAAAACGAGTTTATTATTTACAATTTCATAACTTTAGACTCAATTTCAACTGTGACAACGATCACCGAATATTGTAGGATCGCATATGCTTCCAATATGTTCATTTGAACCAAATTCATGACCCTAATACCAAAACTTTGTATTACCTTTAATGGTTTTATGCAATTAATAAGTAATAACCTACTTGGGGATATTATAACTATTCTCAAGAACAATGTACATTGTATATACAGTGCGTCCCAGCAAAAACGAATACGGTATATTTAATATTAAACAATTTAACAAAAACAGATCATTATCATGATGCCACTAACCAAACACCTTTGTGGAACATCATGGTAGAAAGTTCGAATGACAATTACCATTTTCTACTTGGACCTAGATTAATTAGATCCGCAGAATGTCAGAGAAATAAAGACACTAATAGTACAGATTGTATAGAGTTTCTACAATACCTACTTTGGAACCTTTTTGCTAGCATAGATCTTAAACCAGATATGTACATAACCTTCAAACACAGATACTTACCCATATCTGTAGTTCTGTCACGCCAGAAAAATAAAATCATACAACATCCTGGCAAACAGGCTACCATGCACTTGTGCTTTAAATGCAAACCGGGGATTGTGAAACGAACTCTGGTTCTTTAAACAGCGACTCTACCTTAATTTGTCCGTGTATTTTTTGCGGGGACCCGTACACTTGGCCGCAGAGACATTGGGCGGGGCCAATGTTTCATGGATTTGTTGTAACTGTGGCTTACCCAACGTCAGCACATCCTTTCTCTCTCAATGGTCCATTAATTTGTCTAACTCTTTCGCTAGTCTGGAAACTCTGGATAGTGACAACGTGGCCTTAAGTCCACCTATCACTTCCTCATCACCTAAAGCTGCTACCGGCAGGTCAAGAAATGTTCTAAAACTATAACAAAAATCTGCAAACAAAGGAAGGAATCCCACCAAACCTGGTAATCTATTTCGGTAGTATTAAGAACAAAGTTGATGATCTCGCAGCCTGTCTGGAATTCAATAATCCCGATATAGTATTAGGATCTGAGAGCTGGTTAAACCCCTCGATCAGAAACGAATACAATTGTCCTAACAAATACACAGTCGTTAGAAAAGATAGAATAGACTCACATTAGGGTGTACTTGTTGCTTTTAAGAGCGACTTAGTTGGAACCCATATAATGGACCTTGACACAGATTGCGAGGTTGTTTGGGTCCAGATTCAACTTGTAGGATGTAAGTCATTAATGGATCAACAGTATCTGAATGAGTTACAAACTTTCCTGTCTAGAATGAAAGGTAAACACAATGACAACATCTGGATTGGTGGTGATTTCAATCTAGGTGATATACAATGGGACTCTCAAAGCGTACGCCCTAACTCACAGGTTACGAAAGTATGTCATCAAATGATTGACTTGGCAAACGATCATAAATTACAACAAATATTTACTGATCCTACAAGACAATCAAACATTCTTGATGTTTTCTTCACTTACAATAAAATATAGACTTTTCTTATTCTTTAAAGAATATACATTATCAAATAACCCTTCTTCAGTCGTTGGCAATACAAATAAACTATTATGATTAGAGTTTTCTAAAAAAAGATTGAAATGTTATTTGAGACTCAGGAATGACACGCGAAAAATTCTGGACAATATAACACAAATATTCATTGAATTTATCTACAAAACTTTTGGATCATCAACTACATTCCCATCAATGTTTAATTTATTTACGTCAGAGGCTTTCTGCTTTGGCTTAAAAACATTCCTGATCACTTTCCATGTCCCTTTTTTATTATTATATGTCGCCTGAAATTGAGCAAAGTAATACTGGTTCTTAGAGGCACGTAGGATTTAAGTAAGAGTATTCCGATAAATAGTATATTTCCTACGAAAATACTGAGATTTACTAATCTTATACTTATAGTACAACTTATCTTTTTTATTTATTGACCTCAATATATAATTAGTAATCCATGGCAATCGAGGGGTCGTTCTACGATTTCGACTATTACATTTACATAAAGGTACATTTTGATCATACAGCAAAAAGAATGTATTTAAGAATTTATCATATGAGCTATTAACATCATAATCTCGTAATACTTCTCTCCAATCTGTTGCTAACAACTCATCTCTCAATTTAGCAATACTGGTAGGATTACTTTTTTCGAACATATCTATTACTAGAAGTTTTACGGATATTCCTACCAAGTTCAAGTGGAAGCTCATTTCAAATTTCACTGCCTGAATAAATGAATGACTTCCTGTAAAAGTATGTTTTACATTTGGGCAATCTGTGTTGCGAGTTAGTCGTTTTGAAATATCGTCGACGAGTATAAATCCGTCATTTACGATTCCGGGTGTAATACGCATTTATACATTACACAGCACATTGTTTTCTAGAACAACTGATCAAGAGTTGGCCAGCATAGTGACTGTAATACATCCAGGGACGGTATATAACATGACTCTTTTGAAACTATGTAGCCAGCTCTTTTGTGTAATTTGTTTAAGGTATTGAAATTCCCGACACTTCCGCTCGACCATACATTGCAACAGTAAAGAACATATGGTATAATGTACCCCAATATATATCAGATAACTTTTTGTTTCACCGTTAAAGACACATTCTCAGTTTGTATCTTAAAATTAAGGCTAGAGTCTATGGTTACACCTAGACACCTAGATTCATCAACACATTCAATATATTTCATGTAACATGCAACTTTAGATTTGAAAGTTTAGTAAATTTTGTCTTGACACTATTAACATGATTTTGGTATTCTCTAAATTGGGGATCAACTTCTTTCTGTCAACCCATTAATTTACTTAATTAAAATCTTTAATGTCTTCCATAGGGCACCCTTATTCTCTTGAATAAGAGAGTCAACATAAATATTATTTTGTTGATGTTTATTTGTACAATTGCTCGATTTGGTGTCCTTGCACATGAACACTCAAAACATCACACACGAGAATGAAATATATTTAGTGCTTAAACACCATTTTTGGATCACGAAAATGAAATATTCAAGATCATCCCTGATAATTTATTATAGGATTCCCGGAATAAGGATAATCCTGGTGCCCTATAGAAGACATTATAGATTTTAATTAAGTAAATTAATGGGTTGACAGAAACAAGTTGATCCCCAATTCAGAGAAGACCCTGCCAAATTTCGCGAGTTTGTCATTCAAATTAATTTGTCTTGCGTTCAAATTCGAAGGTTTTAGTGCAGTCAGGTATATCTCGGTTTTATTTTCCCTTTTCTAGTTTTCAAATCTATGGAATTTTCGTTAGAATCTACGTATGTTTTATTCAAATTAATGAACAATGTGCTTCTTTTGCTATTTGGTCATTCGATTTGGAGCAACACGATTTTCTGACAACGCGACGGTGTAGTTTTAGCATTCTAATTCATTTATAGCATTCAAATTAGCACTTTGTGCACTTAAATTGATGGTCAATAAACATTTCTCGTTTATCACACACTTTTTATTGCTCATTCTTTTTCTTTCAAGATTGTTTTTTCATGTGTATTTCATCATATTTCATTTTCTTGCATTTATACACTTATACTTATTAGATTTATCTGATATTCATCAGCATTTAAGTTTGATTGTTAAGAAGAAAAAAAAAGACTTGCATCTACGGACCTGATGGTCTCAGTATATTTGTAAATGTTCATGTAGGGAAGTTGATTGTGTTATGTTTCATCATAAATTTATCATAATTTCATCATAATTTCATTATGGAAGAAGGGTACAATATTGTGACTGGGGTATTAGGGACTAGAGTCAACAATTTGAACATGATTAATTATTTAGCCATGTCTTTAGCCATCGATCTGCTGGCGGGCAAGTAAACTATGAACTCTTTAAGAAAAACAGAGGGGTGTGCTGGGTATAAGAGATGATGTGAATTACTTTTGTAAAATTCCGAGTCTGTAGTAAAACAAAAAAAGGGGGGCGATTGAGGGTACCCCCACCTTTCCCGGGTATATGAACATGTCCGTGCAGAAATGCCATATCCCTTGATTTCGCCCCTTCTTTACTTTATGTGTGACTACACCCATCTGCATTGTCCTGAAAATAAATAAACGGAATAATAGCTTAGACCCCAATGAGAAATTAAGCATTTGAACTGCATTATTTAAAAACTGTAAAAGTTTGTTGCAATTCTTCCCCCTAACATTCCTAACTTGAATAAAAAGATTACGAATACGAATGAAAGGTGTTAATTTGAATGATACAAATTACGCTTCGCTGACAAGTGAATATTAATTTGAATGCTAGTTGAGCAGTTTCTAAATTGAATGACAGATCTATGAAACCCTTCGACCAAAATCCTAAATTAAATACAAAAACTGGAACATTGAACGATAATTGGCATGGTAAAGCCGATCTGCGCTAACTTAAATGCAAAGTAAATGAATTCGTATGACAAACGCGCGAATTTGGCCGGGAAATCCTATATTAACAATTTTGTAAACAATTCTAAAATTGTATTTTTAAATTTGTTTGTTACTCTTTGTAGGTGTTAAATTTGTTCTTCCATAAAATCCCCTTTTGTTGATGCCCCCACACGTTGAATGACACTCCGCCGCCCCTGTATCATTATAAAGTTCGGATAGTTCTAAAGGCCATTAGTATCGCCTCAAATTGTTTTAAGCGTTTTTTTCCCGAAAATTGTTGCGATCTTGTTAATAATTATCTTAATAATAATGAGCATGAGAGGATAGAAATTAGAAATTAATTAGAGACAGTACTTCTTGTAAACAGGACAATAAATAAGGAACCCCCTCCAATTTGAAGAAAGATATATAGGCTTGAGTTAGGTGTAATGACTTTTCTTACTTAAACCAATACAATTTTTTCAAATTCAAAATTAATATCCCTATCCAAAATGCCATTTTAAGCATTGACAGATAACAAAACGATACTTAATACTAAATTAGGTTTGGTTGTATTTCGTTTGTTCGATTTCCTTCATTTTATTTTAGCACGGTGGCATACCTCATCCATATATGGGTGTTCTTCAGCATAGATGTGCATACACAAAAGCAAACACAACTTTACAAAGAAACATACATTAGATTAACATGGCTTACATACAAAGTTAAATAAAGCATACCCATACATAATTATATACATAAAGGTTATGTATACTTCTTTGGTAACACGGTTTAATCCATGCAAAACTATAATTTGTGTAACTGAATCGTAAGTCAATGAATACTGCAACAGGACTACTTAACCAATAACATTTACGTAATGATTACATAGTCTTACGAAGTTAACACAATTTCCTACTCTTACAATCAGAAACAACCGGTGCATCACAATGGAGCACAGATTCCACATCTCCGAGACTGTCGTCGTCGACACTAGTCGACATTCCTCCCCAAGGTGCATCAGCAGCAGTCGATGAAGTTTCTACTTCAAATGCCAGGTTAGATTGTTTTCTTAATCGCTAACGTGTTTTTGGATTATTCTTGATTAAAATCTCATTAATGGGATAGGTCAAAACTTAGGGAACAGTATCGATATTGTTCTTAGATATCACCTATATGCCAGCCAAGATCAAAAGGGTATAAACGAGATTTATTTGTTGCGTTCTGGTACAACGGTTTCGCAATGTCTCTATCAACGCACATTGTGACCACAATTCTGATTTGTGCCGAAAGTTGTATGGGCATACCCGCGTTGCTACACATGAGAAAAAACTAAAAATGACATCGTCCATTTCCAGACGTATACTCAATGTAGTCTATACATTCTTAGCCCAAATCACGACATTTTGAGCATCTCAGAGTACTGAAATTATCCTGTTGCAGAATAACTGGTATCCAATATCATTCATAGCTTGGATTTCCTATCAGATAATAAGTTATTTCCACACAGTCCCTATCTCGGAATATTAGGAATGTGTTATGAAGTAAAAAGGAGAGATATTATTGTTTATTAATTATGATGGTGTCATAAAATGAGAAACAATTGTCAGCTGCGCACACGTCGTCCGAAATACACTTTCCTCGTAACCTTATATCAAGAGTATCTACGCACTTTCAATTAAGAGAACATACCAAGTCCTATAGGCCATACAATATGGATTTGAAATTGCCCCTAAATTTCCCCTTTTTTGAAACGAAATAATAAATGATAATATCCCCCCCCCCAAGATACATAAAAATAACATTAACTGCATTGAAAATTAGTTCTGTAAACACAGTGTCGTATTACAAAACGTATGTTTTCTAACGTTACGATCTTATTTATTTACTCATAATATACTTTTGTATATGTTTAAATAGGACAATGAGCGACGAAATGCTAAATAACTTGGCAAAACACGTTCCAACCTATGGTTACGACAAATTTAGCGAAAATCTTGGAATCGAGCAAAACCAGGCAAGGGGCATCGTGGTAAAGTATTTCAACGACTATGAGAAGGCAACGAGGGAATGCATTTCGATTTGGATGGATAGATCAACCCGTAGTGTGGCTGACTTACATGAAGTTCTGAGAGCATCTGATCTGGGGGGTTTAATTGTTTACTGTAATTAACATCAATAAAAGGGAAACCATGTGCGAAAAAAATTGTTGGTCAACACACACACACAAACGCTCATGAACGCATATTGTACTTTACATATATTTAAGAGAAATCATGTTTGGTGACACAGGAGATACGAATACGACCAAACACTATACTAAATAAATAAAATATTTAGATGTCCAGTTACTATTGAAGAGTTACCGAGATACCGAGATTCTGTCCAAAAGTAGGTGAGGAAATATCAACACGAAAGTAAAAACACTTTCGGCTTTTTCGAATAGAGATGGTGTGCTTAGTTTGTAAAGTAATGGCAAGCGAATCCTCTTTTCCTGACTTTGGCCCCATGCTTAATAATAGTTAAAATAATATTTATTTCGCCCATCGGGCTTCTTAAGGTTATGGATAATAATAAATTAATGCGTCATGCATGAATGTTATTTGTGTATTCTCTTTTTGCTTAAGAACGAGACATGTTTTGAATTTTCCTGATAAGGATTTGTTTTATTCATAAATTACAATATGCTGTTTTCTTTTTTTCATTTGAAGGTTAATTGTGTTTGAATCGACTGCTTGAGAGATCGTCATTCAAAACACAGTCCACCCTTAAAAAATAATTGAACAATTCACTGTTGATTACGTCTTTTTTTAATAAATAGATCATCATTGTAAACGGTATTAACAGGTTTTTATATTAACAAACGTAAATTATATTAGTATTATAGTACTTAACAAGAAATTGAATTTCAGGCATTTTGAATGTTCATATCCATCCTTTTTAATAATTGTATGAGAGATCATAAGCGAAAAACACGTCGCGATATTTCATATCAGACATTTCATATCATGTTTTGATGTCTCCTTAAGCCTGGTTCCAGTAAGAAGCGTTTAAACGGCAATATTTTGGATTACGTAAGTGTATACGTTTCACATATCTGTATCTTATAACACATAGCTAAGTGACCGCGCGCATAGGACGTATGTTACGCGCTCAAAATAGCCGTTCATTTACTTCATTGTCATTAGTCCACGGATTTTTGTCTTGATTGTTCGCTTATTTACAGCGGCATATCTGAAAAAGATTGGTGTATAATTCTCCACAGTTCTGATTGTAATTTCGATCGTAAATCGAACGTTTGCTCTATCACAATCCAGCTTCGAGTTTCGTGAGAGTTATATAGACCTTCTATATATCTTTACATTTTTATTACAAATATTCAATATTCAGGCCTAATATCATATCCACAAAAATGGAATTGGATTTCATTGCAGAAAATCTTCAAGGCGCCCTGATGCATTTTATCTGTATACGTCTTCATTTGCATGCATTTTTTTACTTAGAATTTAACTCTTGGGAATGAGTGTGCAATGGCTCAGTGGTAGATTAATTGCAGTGTTACCGGGATGCGTTATTTTCTTCCGCGGCACAGATTGGGTTTTTTTTTTCTGTTAAGGGGTCTTGATTTAACCCTGACCCTAACCCTAAACTTTTCCATATGCTCAACACGCACCTAATCCCAATTTGTGCCGCCGAAAAAAACGCTACCGGGAGATCCACGATTCTAAACCATGCCGAAGCACCAGCACCTTCTGATATGCCATTAATTTTCATAAAACCAAGTGCCTCGTAGAGGACTTTAGGCAGCCGGTCCCCTGGTTCCTTTTTACACATGCTTTCCTAGCAGCCAGGTTAAACAAATCAACACACAACTTGTTAATAGTGATGTAATATAACGTTCTAGATGAAACGTAAACTACATTACATCCATAATTACATTAGTCTTGATAGTTAATATAAGGGAAATGTATATTTCAAATGACATCACATCTAACTGTAGAGAGTAGATGTCTGTGCATGAGATCTACAAATTCCATAATGTCTCTCTAGTGGATCTGTCTTAAATATCATATCGTACGTTTAAGTATAGATTAATATGCATAAGTCTACATATTACAATATTGAATATTTCTTGAGTACACTATATATATATGTTGCTAATATTTTTATATGCATAGTTGGCACATAATTCAAAACAATTTTCAAAGGTTCTTCGACAATTTAATGGTTATTAGATGAAGAATTCATATTTTGACAAACACTGTATATTGTTCAAATGAGTAGATACGGTTCTAATAAATATCTTTTTTTGTTTTGATTCGGGTTTCTGTATTTAAATCGGGCGAGGAGGGATATTTCCATTAAAGAAGTCGTGACAAGCACAGTTGTACACGCAGGTTGAAACCTGCCTCATCTAGCAGTGTGCATATCACGCACAGTGCACCATATAACGGTTTGGTAATATTACGTGTGCTGTGCCGTGTTCTGAGTTTTGCCTTGTTTCGTGTTCATCTGTTTTATCTTGGGAAAAGTAAGAGGACTTCCTTGATTTTAGGATTTTTAAGAAAACATTGATGTATGAATTAAAGTTGAAGGTTTTGAATAAATGTATATGAAATAATTTCATGTCATTTGGAAGAAAACAAATGATCTCATTGAGAAAATGAAGATAATCATGATTTCTCGACAAGGAGAGTATTCGATTTCATATTTGACTGTTGATGTTAGAGTTGTGTTTTTGATTTGGAATTACAACCAATTAGACAGTATGTGATATACCTTTGTGCGTACAAAAAACCTGCTGTAGTGGTACATTTCATAATTACATGGTCATCTATAGGAATATCATACCATCATGTGTGTATAAGGCTAAATAATGGTGAAGGCTAAGGTTTGTTCGGATTGTATTACTGAATACTTTATATTAAGTGTGCACATTTCGGCGCCGGTATCGTATGCATATTGATTTGTTTTCCGTTCGGGAATACTATATTGTTTGTATAAGAAATTCAATAAGTTATCACTATCTATACAATGTAAGAATGTTTTAATGATTTATTATAGGTATTGATAGTTAGGTGAACTGTCATAGACGTTTTGTCTGTCAGTCAGTGAGTCAATCAATCTGAGGTCAGCAGACTGTTCGTGTCAGGTCAAGTTTTGTGATCTGGGGAGCTAGAGGGTGTGTTTCTAGTTGTACGGTTGTTGTAGTCGCAATTTAATTAACTAATATAAACCGTTTTTAGAGTCAAATTTCAATTATACAAATTGTTTAAGTACAGAGTGAATCTAATGTAATTTTCATAAATATACTTTTAAAATGCTTTCAGGATATAATATAATGTGGTATGAAAAAAGCCTAAGATGAATATTATTATATGCATGTACTGTGAGTATATAATGTAACAGTTAACATAATCTCAGCTCATCAAAGGGTCATTGGGTTTATCTCTTATAGCAAAAAGGGCAAGAGATGTCAATTTGGTATTTTAGGGTTTGGGAGCATTTATTAGGTGATACGTACGAAGTATACGTATCAACTATTGATTTCGTCAAGATTTTTTATTATTTACACAAATTGTTATTATTATTCTTCCGCAATTTTGTTCGAAAGAAATCTCAAGAACGGATCAGCCCATTGTCATAAAATTTGCCATGATGATTGGTCCCAGTCTAACTTAGAACTGCGTGACTTTTCAGTGACTCAAAAACATCGCGACGTCATAAAGGCGCCATTTTTATTTTATTTTTTTAAACATTCAAGTTGTTGTCATATCTTCATAACGAAAAGGCATTTCTCCTTCAAATTTATCATGATCAAGGTCAATATCTGTCCAATCAATTTCCGATCAATAAAAGTGCGCGCACGCGAGTGCAAAATTTCGAAATTCTTAAAATCATCTCGGATTTATTTTGCTTACGTTTCAGGCAATTATAAGCATTTCATACAAAAGCGCGCAAACGCGCATTTTCGCGCGTTTTCGTTCGTCACGGCCGAACGAAAAATAATTCCTCTGAAAAAACTTTTGACAGGATATTCTTCATATTTTTCCGAACAATTTGATACCATTTTTATCTCTTTAACACTATTAATAATGGAATGAGCGTCCGTTCAAGATAATTGTCTGTACGCGCGAGTTTTGTAATACATAGATATATGGGCAAAAAGATGCCTATACAAAATCCATTACAACTCTTTGGGAGGCACCTGAATCCTCATTTTGTGTTCATATTTAGATAGATCATGAGTTGGAGATAAGATTTCATATCTTATTTGGAAATTAAGTACATCTTGACGTCATCATAATGGCCTTGGAAGTAAAAAAACAAAATTGCATATTATGACGTCATTATATTTATCGAGAATTTAGTGTAATTCTCTCAATATTGATTGATTTTCTTTCATATGTTGATATATGTAGTCAAGGCAATTATCCACAAGATCAATACACATCATTTTTTTTATGACGTCGTCATAGTACAAAGTTCAATTAAAGGCCACATGTCATAATTTTCTTAATTTGCGTGTTATGTCTATGGAAGGTGAATTTTGTTCACATCATGAATCTACATGACATTCATCTATGAGCACTATCTTGCTTTTTGGGGCTTTATTTTCTCCTAAATTTTGGTATGTTATAGCTGAGACCATGGGCTAAACAAACGGTGCACTTTGATTTTTAATCAGATGTTGGGATCATGTAGGAATTTACAATACAATGTTGAAATGATGAATTATGTCACGTATGTCCTAGTTGTGAAACTTAAACGTTAGCAGTGTCCTTGTATTCAAATTATGTAAGGAAACCCTTTTACTTTCTAGACGTGACTGTCAGACACTATTGAGTGACTGACTGACTTCTCTTTTCCTCTGGTAATACAAAACATAAAATTAGCGTTATAGGGAACATGAGCATTTGTATACATCAATAACCCACTTCTTATCATGGTCCAAAATTAACTGATTGAATCTCGGCGCAGCACGTAATAGGTAGAACATGACGTGTAGAGCATTTCATGGAATAAGATAAAATTGTTAAAATGCATTCTTCATTTTGTCAATTAGAGTTAAAGGTGTAACTGGTTATTGTACAGGGTCAATGGACATATTGTCTCAGTCTGAAATGGACTTGAAATGAGACCATCCTGTTGAAATAAAACTATAATAACTAAATCTTTCTTCCAAAGATCCCTAATTATCAATGCTATACAGTTCAGATTTGGCATGTCGATAGACCATCATGAGAGGAGCATTTCTATAACGTAATATGACATCGTGAAAAATGCTCGGATACCCCAATTGTTTTATTATATGTGCATATAGAATGGGTTGTAGGTATGATTTTCTACATCTTCTTGGCTAATCTGATTTCACGACATCATCATATTGCTCGTTGAAATCAAAAGATTTAATTTCAATCGATTTTAATTGATTTCGTAAACAACGACGATGCACTTTCAACCATATATCGTTTATATTTATTCGAATCTCTCCCAAATTCGAATATGTAGTAGCTGAGGTTATGATCTAAGTTCCAAATACATTTTCTGTCTTGATGGCGGGATCATAAAGGAATTTGTGGTCAAAGACGATGGGTCAAAATCAAACTTCCCTTTTTTGTTTTCTTTTTTTTTTGTTTACCATCCTGGCCTCGATGATTGCTATTTAATAGCTCCTTTCCTTTCCGAAATATATCTTCAGCTATCTTCAGTTCCATGCATTACTTGAAAACAAATTCAACACTCCCTGCCTCTCATTCTTTCTCTTTCCTACATTATTTCCTGTTAATTCAACTCTGGTCCAATCCACATTCCTTATACAGTGACAGTATATATCCATCCGATGTTTAAAGACTTTATTATCAAGCAACTAGTGAATCTCACGTCGACAACTAACAATGACCGCTAATGTATTCCGACATTTATTTTGACTCTTCAATTACGCCGGGACATCGTGACGTCATACACTTTTCACTTTTTATTATTCAGGCAGAAGCTCTTATTTATCAATTACATTTTCATTTCTAAGAATAAGATTCAAAATGCGTTCTTCATGATGTTAATTAGAGTCAACGGTGTAATTAGTTACCGAACACGGTAAATGGTCGTTTATTCTCTCAATCTATCTTCCCTAGAGCCATAATGATCAAGGGGACACAATTTAAACTTGACATATGGATAGATCATAGTGGGAGAAGCATTTTATAAAATAATATGATATCGTGTAATGCATTCTTTGTTATGTAAACCAATATCACTGATAAGTATCACCTAATTCGTCTAAGTGACGATTTAAAGTCTAGTTTGATTTGCAACTGATAAATTGATGATCATTTAATTTACTCGGTGGTTACCTCGCCTGTTTGTTTATTAGTTGTCAATGATGATTTTGTTCTTGCAAAATGACTGCTTTTACACGTTACTTGAGTATATGTACTTTTATCTATGATTGCCATTTTTCTAATTGATTTGCAGGGCTTCCCCGTTTCCCTACATATAATCTGAAGAAATAAATGGGTTCATCACCCACATTCAGGCAACGACCGGTTTGTTGGTGTGTTTTATTAGCGTCATAACCCTGATAACCTAAATAGTTTCCAAAGCTAATATAGTGGAGGACTCAGTGAAAGAAGAACTGTTTACTGACGATGACACTTTTTTGTTTTGTTCACTGTAACTGGCAAGGAAAGGGAAAATAGTAGGCACCAAGCAAGTATTTCCAAAGCAATTACATTTCTCTTATCATCCTGTCATGCACTCCTCTTGTCAATACAAGCAAATGAGAGGGTTGTTCACATCACATCACAACTACAATACAGATTCATTAAATTAAAATGCATGTGTGTATTGGAGAATATATTTGAAGATTTCAGAATTTTTTATTTTATCCGGTTCATTCAATTTTCACTAACGTATTTCTTTAAAATGTCTTCTTTTTGTCAGAGTATCCCCAGTCGTAAAGAAATAGGAGAAAAATAGGGGAAAAACAGGGGAAAAATAGTCCCGAAAATATTTTTTTTCTTCTATTTTTTCCCTATTTTTTTAAAAGGAAAAAATAGGGAAAAAATAGTTTTGGAAATAGGAAAAAAATAGGTTTGAAACAATTTTTTCTATTTTTTTCCTATTTTTTTCCTATTTTTCAGACCTGAAAATAGGAAATAAATAGGGAAAAAAAATAGTGTAGAAAAAAGTGAAGAAAATAGTAAAAAAATAGTGATAACTAGGTGCTTAGTGAACAGTGAAAAATAGTGAGGAAATAGGAAAAAAATAGTGAGAAAATAGGAAAAAAATAGGAAAAAAATAATAAGAAAATAGGGAAAAAATAGTAAGAAAATAGGGAAAAATAGGAAAAAAATAGTAAGGAAATATGAAAAAAATAGTAAGAAAATAGGAAAAAAATAGTAAGAAAATAGGGGAAAATAGTAAGAAAATAGGAAAAAAATAGTAAGGAAATAGGGGGGGGGGATCACTCATCCTTTACTTTCATGGATTTCTCAAGCACTACCATCTCACACATCCAGTCAACGACTCTGTACATTCAACTAAATCATACAGTGCAAACTTGATATAAAGATCTAGATCAGTTATACCTGAAATGACAAGGTAATTTACCAGCTTTTGGGGGTTAAGATTTCTTGGTTGCACATGACCTCATTGTCAAAAGTTTCCACTGTAAAATAGTCACCCTACTCCTACAGCTCTTTTCTCTGCATCGATGCACCTACTCAGTTTGCCAAATTCACTTCATCCTTTCAGTCCAATCCATTCAGTAGAACATTTAAAATAGTCAATGGGTATATGGAAAATGTTATACAGTCCACTCCTATTATAACAAACATGGATACACCAAGATTTTATTATCAGGCAATTCTCATCAGTCCCAATTTTAAACAAACCAATGTGTTCAGTAACTTGAGTATAACATGATTTCATTTTAACAAGGAAATTGGCTTGGTCCCGAGCACCTCGTTATAATGGCAGTGGACTGTAACAAACAAAAAGAATAAAAGGGAATGTGTCAAATAAAATACATGTACTTTATTTTCGAGAGGTAAACACAATGACATGAGTTTAGTATAGTATGTGTGTTCATATAAGCAAATAAATAACAGAACTTAACTGATATTTACAATCTTTGGTTAAGTACTGTAGTGTACATGTTGTAGTAATAGAGTTGTTCATGGTTTGCTATGATTATACTCTAAAAAAAAAAAAAAGACAAATGCGACTGCGTCTCCTATATGCCTCCGCCTTAAAAAAAATATCATCCACCTAGAATGTAGCGTTCTATTTTTGTTCAAATAAAGTATTCAGGTGAGTTTCAGGACTATTACTGAGCCGATGCGGATATGCCAGGCGATCACAAGCTCTCTCCCTCACTAGTAACCAAATAAAGCAGTATTCTGGACATGAGAGTGTTGTTTTCTGTCTCTTTTATTACAATTTAATATTACAAAGTGCTCTTAATAATGTAATAACATTTTCAAACCTCAAGAAAATCATGACAAATAATATTTTTTTCTCGTTATTTACAAAGATAACAAAACAAAATAAATCATAAAACAGATATTTCAACAATGCATGCATGCTTTATAGTACAGTTGACATGTTACATAATTTTCTCAATCTCAATTGAACTGTCAAAATCTTAATACAATCATCATAATCTAGAAACACTTACTACAAAATCAATGACATGTCATCATTGTCATGTCATTGAGATATATATAAACAAGAAAATGACAGACTTACATGCTACTATTTTCAAATAGTTTTACAAAGTATACCATCATTACCATGTATCATAAGTAATGGTCTTATGATCCTTTATCTTCACAATATGCAGGCACTCATTGTGTACACATACATGTTGTACTTGCCTATGAATCTTAATGATTAGACATAAGAATTACATAATAAAATGGAAACAAATACTAATGTAAAGGATACAGATGTTGGTCTTGCTGTTCACAGGCATCTAATCAAATGGTGGTTGTACGTTACATGTACATTGTAGCTTGATTAGTTTCAATGGATCTGTAAAGATATAAATGAAATGTGAGTTAGGGGTTAGAATAATCATGCATTGGTACATTTATGAACATGCAATTAATACTTAGTACAAGTATTTATGTATTTCATAATGAAAAATTCAAAGGCACAGAACATGTGTGTACAAAAGTATGATAGCAAAAAAGATGCCAGGCTGACGACGAACGGATGGTGTAACAACGGAGTCATCAAAGAGCTGTCAAGGTGCATGAAATGTAAACCACTCAGGTAGGCAATTAATTGGATTTTATTCTTAGATATATCGGGTGAACATACATAAAATAAAACATAAAACACAGAAAAGAAAATAGTAAAGGAACAATTTTTTGAAGAAAAAAATAAAAAGGAAAGAGAAAAATAATGTAGATCTAGGTAGAACTTGTGCCACCTGCAAATTATTGTTCTAGCATAATGATGAGGTAAACTACTCTAATATTTTGATGTCAGATCTTAACTAACAAACATGAAATAAATATACCCAAACAAATTATCAACAATAGATTTAGATTTCTACTTAGTAAGGACATACCTCGCAGACACACTCTCGGACTTCGAAGACTTGCTCTTCTTCTTGCGTGGTGCTGCCTTTAGCAGGTTGTGTTTTCTGATTCCTAGAAAAATAATTTGAGATACAATTTAGCCTTAAACCACATCAAAACATATCATGCAAGGCAATATAATTGACAGACGTAGTAATGGTTAAAAAAATATGAAATTTCTACGTGGATTTATTGTAATCACGTTTGTTTACATTCACTCATTCACTGAAGTAACAGACACTAACTTGTTACACTGCACTTGGGGATTCACTACACTTCACTCAGCACTACATGGGAATATTGATACGTAAAATAACATTCTATAAGCCTACTATGTCTATGAAGTAGCATTATATTCAACAACAGACACAATAAAAATATATATCATAATATAATTAAGTTTCAGAAATAAACGTACCTTTTCAGCTGTTTTCTGGGGCCAGTTCCGCTCGTCGATGGTCTGTCATTCGACAACAAACTCGTTTCTCTACGAGTGGGACTAGTAATATTTTGAAAATTTGTCGGGCTCATTTTCTTGGGAAGAATCACTAAAATGGGATAAGGAGGCATCGGAGTATGAGGAGTCACTATCTCTTGATGAAATTTCATCGCTAGAATAATTGCTGGAAGACATTTTGGTGTGATTTGGAGACGTTTGATGAACGAAAATCAGCAAAAGTCCGATGCGCACAGCAGTGCCAGTGGGGAAAAAAAATAACGGGCAATTTTCAAATTACTTGCGTACTGTCCTCTACGTTGAAACTTTACTCACACATAGAACGGGAATATCTCGATCGAATGCTTTTTTTTCTTTTAATAAAGGAGAATATTTTTTAGAAATTTCTATGTGTACATTTTCTTTTTACACATGGTTTATGTATGGTTATCTTTGAGTGCACTAGTCACTACTATAGTTTTGTAAATAAAATCAAGAATATTAATAAAGGAACAAAATTGAAATTTCGTACATTTTCTTTTTACACATTGTTTATTTATGGTTATCTTTGAGCTCGATCACTATTCAATATGTGACCCCACAGCTAAAAACCACCAATAAGTCGCAAAATGAACAACAGAGATAATGGCAGGAGAAGCGGGCTTTTTTAAAAGGATGCTAGTCATAAACAATGAAAATATGCAAGTTTAGAAAATAGACAAAAAATAGCCCTATTTTTTCCTATTTTCTTGAAGGAAATAGGGAAAAAATAGTCTGCATTTCCAGAAAATAGGGAAAAAATAGGGAAAAAATAGGGAAAAAAAATAATTTTGCAACACACAAAACTACTAGGGATGTGCTGTGGAGTTATGGATATTCTTTATCAGTTCCATTATGTTATATCCGCACAAAAATACAAGCTGCTTCTAAGCATGAACCACAGCATTACAAACGCTTTCCACTGGAACATGATTTGCATAATTTATGTTGGCCTATGTTAAAACATTTTATACTGAAAGCTAACTTTGGCCTACAACACCAAATTTATTGCAAATTTCATTGCAAATAATGGTGATGACGGTGATGATTGTAGTAGTGATGATGATGGTGGTGATGATGGTAGTAGTAATGATGGTAGTAATGATGAGGGTTGTAGTGATGATGGTAGTAGTGTTGATGATGGAGGTGATGATGGTGGTGATAATGGTAGTAGAAGTGATGATGGTGATGCTCATAACGGTGATGGTAGTGATGATGCTAGTGATGATGGTGGTGGCGATGATGGTATAAGTGAGTATGATGATAATGGTAATGATAGTGACGATGATGATAGTGATGATGATGGTGGTGATGATATTGACTATAATGGTGGTGATTATTGTAGTAGTGATCATGATGGTAGTGATGATGGTAGTAATGATTATAATGGTGATGATCATGGTAGTAGTAATGATTGTGGTGATGATGATGGTAGTAGTGATCGCGGTGATGGTGGTGATGATAGTAGTAGTGTTTATGAAGGCGTGGTGATGATAGTGATGTGGCAGTAGTGATTATGATAGTGGTGATGATGGTAGTTGTGATGAAAGAAGTGATGATCAAAGTGGTAATAATGAGGAGGGTAATGATGATCATAGTGGTAATAATGAGGATGGTAGTGATGATGGTGGTGGTGACGATGGTGGTGATAATGGTGAAAATGACGATGATGCAATTCATGATAATGCAACTATTTCTGGCATAGTAACTAACAAAGTTTTCCTTCTTTTTTTTTCTTTTAATTCCTTCTTCATTATCTACTTCTTCTTCTTCTTCTTCAAGTTGAACATTAAACTTTTTCATTTGGGATTATTTGGTGATCAAAGTTTGATATGATACATTTCTGTCGAAGTTGATGTGGTCTGAATATTTGTTTACACTTTGGATTTTAAATGTCAAAAAACGCTTTATATCGTAAACGAACCTGAAGGGGACTTTAAATTACTGTTAACAGTTTAATTTCTTCATTTGCTTTACTGGCAAGGTGTAAATATAGGGGTTTTCACGTTGAGAAGCTGTGCATAGTCTCATAATTTCGTCTATGTAAAGTAGGAAGTAAAATATCTAAAGAAACCGAGTCAGACCTCATTTTTTTCTGCAAATTTACATTTAATTTTATAGTGTTTGAGATATGTAGGGAAAGGTCGCACACACGGGATTTATAATTAATAGCATCACTCAATCTAGTAAGTTAAAAGTTCTTGTATATTCGCGTTGTTGTTATTCTCCTCTCCTTTTTTTGTTTTACTTCTCCGCTTTTTCGTGTAATTGTCAAAAAACAAGAGTGAATTAACATGTCAATTAATTTCATTTAACATATTTTGTTTCATTCTTATACTTGTTGCATGGGAAAGCAAATTTTAGTTGAAATAATTTGAAAATCTTAATAAATAAAGATTGACTTCTGTATCTAATTTAGTTTCCCTGATTTTCAAAGTTAACCATCTTTCGATCTAAATGCAACTTTTGTTAAAAAATGCGAAGAAATACCCATACCGCCCCCGTTAACAGACATACATACCATAGACACAGCACATATCTTGCGAGGTTCTCTCGTATATGGTCTCTACAGAAAATTTCATACAAGTTAATTTCCCTAGCTATTCATGATAAATAGATTTTTTTCATACAGGGGTTGTATATAAACATATAAACAATAATTATATTTAGGGCACAGATAAAATATTTTAAAAAAATAGAAAAAAAAATTAAAAAATCTAAATGTTCAAGTATAGAGCAAATGGGAAAGGACCTCGCAAGATACGTCACGGAGTTGGCAATTTGTTTTTGATTGATCGAAACCTAAAATATTAATAACTTTCCTATATCTAATTCTAATTCTGCTCAAATTTCTCCGTTTCTGGGATACAATCCGCCGTTCATTTGCTGACTTCGTGTACTGATACTTCTGTCAAGCCATTCGTGTCAACCTTACACTGTCATATTGTTGATATGTCTCCTACAGTACAATCATAATCTGAACAACCTGGCTATCTTTTATTCCTGCCACATTTTTGTTTACCTTATTTGGGTGCATTTCTGTATGTATATGTATTTGCTTTGGCGGTGGGGGATTAGTTTTTTTGTCGTAACAGCAACGAAAGATGAGAGCCCGTTAGCAGACATAAATATTTATTTTGGGCAATCCCTAGGCATTTTTTTTTCGTTCGTAGCTGTATTGATATTATTATCATCAATTGTGCTTTTATTATCTATATATGTTATTGTGTTGTAGTTGTTGATGTTCATCCAGAAATTAAATGAATATATAAATACCATGTAGAATTTGGAAGTCGTTAGGCTTTCAGGACCTGAACGAAGAAGATGAAGAAGAGGTAAAAGAGTAGGGGGTGAAAGCATAGACTGCTGACTTTGTTGTCAAATTATTCAGCCGGGGTGGGGGGGGGGGGGGGGAGGGGCTGGTGTTAGTAGCCAACTGTAGTATGTACAACTTTTTGTTGTTAGTATCTCCACAACGCATGCAATATTGGATTTTAAAGGGGTTATATCAAACCCCATCCTCTTTAAATCATTCAATAGCAGACTATAATGCCGCCATCCTAGTCAAGCACTGTTTTTAATGGCGGTCTTCTGTACTTTTTCACAGATAGTAATGATAATATTTAAAATTCATAAAACTATATGATTGGAAGTTCAGTTCGTTACCATAAGTATAAATTAAAGATAAAGTTGAGTGCTAGTCATGCGATTGCATTGTAAAAGAAACGGTGTAGAATCGATCAGAAAAGGTTTTTTTTTTCTCTTTGCCTCTTAGAGGTGTTTATTCAATATTCAGACAGTAACATAATTTTTCTTACAATTTAGCAAATCAATGAAACATCAATAATACACAAGTTATTTATTCAAATATAACTAAGCAAATTTGCAGGAAATTTTATATTTTGTACTTTCAAATGTTCGTTTATTTCTAATCTGTTAGTCATTTCTCTCTTAAATAAGTAAATCAAACTCAAATCTCTATTATCATAACCATAATTATTACGAAAAATAATCATTTTATAAATTGACCAAAAAGCAATCGTCATTATCAAATTGATTTCGGTTTGCAAATTCATTTTGAGTAATAAAACAATATCTATATCTATTCTAAGATTGAAAGCACGTAAAACTAATTCCTTTAAATATTCAAAGAAGGTTTCATTTGCCTTACATGAAATGAAAGCATGAAGCACATCTCCAGTATTTTTGCATTTTAAACAAAGTTCATCGTTTGAGAGACCCCACTTGAACAAATCTGTACGAACTGGTAACATATTATATAAAAGCTTGAACATAAATTCACGTAGACGAAAATCTTTAGTCCCAATCAAATTCCTATTAAAAACAGAGGACCATTTAACGTCCTTCTGCAAGACATCTTCCCAATACAAACAACATTTATTTATTTTAATTTGTTCAAAACTTATCATATTATACCACTGTTTACTACTTAAAAGACTCACAGGCTTAACTGATTTTCCAAATACAAAGTGGGGGATAGAAAAATTATGGTCTTCGAAAACCAAAGGTACCCTATGCTTATCATTTATCCAAGTTTTTGGAATTGATTTTTGTAGCTTTGTATAGTCAAAAATCAAAAATTGTTTACTTCTTCTAGTTTTAAGGCGGATAAATAATTCATTTACTGAAACAAAAGTACCATTTTTAAAGATATCATTTAAGTATATAATACCACTTTGATACCAATCTTCATAAAATAACATTTTCTTTTCAAAAACAATATCTTGATTATACCATAAAATATTTTCGTCGACATGTTTCTGTGTCTGACATTCAGCTGATTTTTTTTTTTTTTATGAGGTACCAAGCATGTAATATTTCTATGTAAAAATGTGGGACATTTCTAATTTTTAAGAGATTTAAAGTATAATCAGTATAATTGCAATTGAGCAGTAGATGCAGCCCTCCCAAACAGTCGAACCAATGTTTACACATATCTTTCCAATTTCCTGTTGTATTATCTAAGAACATCCCAAGCCACTTCAGCCTAAAACTAAACATTTGCCTTTTAACATCAATCATTCGTATTCCTCCTTCACAATAATCCTCAGCAACAATACATTGTTTTACCTTTTCAATTTTACTTTTCCAAAGAAATTTAAATATCAGGCTATCAAGTTTTATTAAAAAAGTAGACGGTATTGTATCAACAATCATTAAATGTATAACTTGACTGATTGCAAGTAATTTAATAATAGTCAGTCTTCCAAACAAAGTCAGGTTTCTTTTTCTCCAGTTATCTAGCAGTTTTTGCATTTTTTCTAATTTATTTTGCCAATCTATATTTAAAGCACACTGCAGATCAGGTGCGATATGATGTCCTAAGTATTTTACTGGCTCATCTGTCCAATGTAAGCCAAAACAAGATAACGACATTTTTTGATAAAACTTACATCAATCAAAGGCTTTAGAAAAATCTACCATCATAAGAGCACCGTGTTTACCGTTCCTTGTCATGTATTCGATTATATTAAGTCTAATGCTACGTTTACACAATGTTCCCGGCGGCCACGGTAACCACGTTTCAGGCCACCGTGGACGGAACGGGATTGACGTGACGCAACGCGGGGGGCCGTATGGGCAAACGTGACAGGCCGTGATTGCCGTGGATACCGTGTCAGATTTTTAAACTGTCAAAAAATTTGCCACGGCAGTCACGGTGCGGATGAGAAACCTAGTAGGCCGTAATAAACCGGGGTGAACGTAACAAAACGTGACAGTCCGTAATAGGCCGTAACAAAACTTGGGGGTGGTCCGTAGTGGAACGGTTTAAGCGCCCGGCACGCTACGGCGCGTTGCGTTCTACTACGGTCTGACACAACGCGAGGTCTCAGGATACCATGATTGCTATTGCTTGGGAGACCTTCTTTTTATACCGCCGGCACAAACGTGCTCCAAAGCTGCCCTGCGTCCACGTTTCATCCGTACAAAGCCTTGACAGAACGTGAAAAACGTGTCAGACCTTGATCAGAACGTGGAAAACGTGAGGGACCTCATCAGAACGTGACGGACCGGGAGGGAACGTTCTGGCATCCGTGGTAGAACGCGGGCCGAACCGTAGTGCGCCTTGGAGCCTCCGGGACTCAGCATCCCCTTCCCCCCACGGCCCGTCACGGATACCGTGGTAGACCGTGAGAAAACTTGGCAAGACGTAACAAAACTTGAATCCAGAGATACAATTGGTCTAAATCCCACGGCGCACTACGTTTCGGGCAAACGGGGCTGCCGTGGCCGCCGGGAACATAGTGTAAACGTAGCATTACATTACAAGCCGCCAGACGACCTCTTATGTAACCCGACTGGTTTTCATGAAAAATTGTACCAATTACTTTTTGAAAACGTTTTGCAAGCACTGTTGCAATTATTTTGTAATCACTATTCAGCAATGTGATCGGTCTCCAATTCTTCAGCTCTCGGTGATCCCCTTTCTTGTATATCAAAGTAATTATTAATTGAGTATCCGACATTTTCTCATTAGCATAACACTCGTTAAGAGCGGCAACTAAAATATCACAGATCTCATTCCAGAACACCTGATAGAATTCCGCGGTTATTCCGTCAGAGCCTGGAGTTTTGTTTTTCTTCATTGCGAATACAGCTTGTTTACATTATCTGTGTGTTAATAAACCTTCACATATTTTATTTTTATCGTCAGAGAGAGATGAAATATTTTGAGAAAAAATATAATCTTCTGCATTTTTAACATCAATATCTTCTTTAGTATACAACTTACTATAAAAATCAACAGTTTATTTCAATATTTCGTCTTGTTTTTCAATAATTCTTTTCCCGTTTCCTGTCTTCAGCTGATTTATGTTTTTCTGCTAGCATTTCTCTTTTCTAAGCTAAGAAAATATTTAGTACTTCTTTCTCCCTCTTCCATCCATCTTGCCTTAGCTCTGATACCAGCTCCTTTAGATTCTACTTTATGTATATTTTCCAGCTCTTCTTTTATGACCATATATTCGTTTTCATTATCATTACTTCCACTTTGGTTATCAATACATTTTTGTAATACATTGAGCTTCATTTCTAAAAACCCTTTTCTATTTTGTTGATCTGCAACTTTATGTTTACAATATTTTTGTGTAAATTCACGTAATTGTAACAGTATATCTTTTCAAAATGAACAAATCATTGTTCATTTTTTAGTCAAAACGTGGGGAATTAAATGTCACATCTCTTTGGCATTATTTCCTTTTTTTTAAAGGTCAGAATGAAATTCACTATATTTTTCAAGGTATCAAAGCTTACCTTTTCGTCATTTCAGCTAAATAATTCATTTAAAAAAAAAATATTAAAAAATCCCTCACTCGGGCATGTTTTCTTTATCTTCACGTATGTAATACATGGAAATGCAACACGATAATCACTTGATGGAATGCGGTATATCACATTACATATCTATATCTCTATATATGACTGGCACACGATGTTTTTATAACCTCACGCTCTTACTCGACATTGACAACAATCTGTCTCTCTCACTATATATATATATATATATATATATTATCACCCGATCATTGTATTAGACACACTTCACCTCTATCATTATGCATCAGTCGATATTCTTTCACTATGTAGACTCTTGATAACAGTTAGCGACGTACACACCAGAAAACAACAAACATAAAAACCGCAAAGGAAATGTTTAGTTGTATAATAAAACATTTGTATAATTTATTTAATGCAATAACAGAAGTGCGTTTGGAAAAATATAATACATTGTACTGTTCATATCAATTACATCATAAGAGTTTAAGGGATAAGAGTTTAAGGGATAACATTATCTTTGTTCAAGTCAAGACATATAATATTATCTTTGTCCGTCAAGGCATATAATATTATCTTTGGCAGTCAAGGCATATAATATTGTCTTTGTCAGTCAAGGCATATAATATTATCTTTGGCAGTCAGGTCATATAATATTGTCTTTGTCAGTCAAGGCATATAATATTATCTTTGGCAGTCAGGTCATATAATATTATCTTTGTCAGTCAAGGCATATAATATTATCTTTGTCAGTCAAGGCATATAATATTATCTTTGGCAGTCAGGTCATATAATATTATCTTTGTCAGTCAAGGCATATAATATTATCTTTGTCAGTCAAGGCATATATTATTATCTTTAGCAGTCAGGTCATATAATATTATCTTTAGCAGTCAGGTCATATAATATTATCTTTGTCAGTCAGGTCATATAATATTATCTTTACAAGTCAGGTCATATAACATTATCTTCGTCAGTCAGGTAATATAATATTATCTTTGGCAGTCAGGTCATATAATATTATCTTTGGCAGTCAGGTCATATAATATTATCTTTGTCAGTCAAGGCATATAATATTATCTTTGTCAGTGAAGGCATATAATATTATCTTTGTCAGTCAAGGCATATAATATTATCTTTGGCAGTCAGGTCGTATAATATTATCTTTGTCAGTCAAGGATATAATATTATCTTTGTCAGTCAAGGCATATAATATTATCTTTGGCAGTCAGGTCATATAATATTATCTTTGTCAGTCAAGGCATATAATATTATCTTTGTCAGTCAAGGCATATAATATTATCTTTGTCAGTGCAGGCATATAATATTATCTTCGTCAGTGAAGGCATATAATATTATCTTCGTCAGTCAGGTCATATAATATTATCTTTGTCAGTGAAGGCATATAATATTATCTTCGTCAGTCGGGTCATATAATATTATCTTTGGCAGTCGGGTCATATAACATTATCTTTGTCAGTGAAGGCATATAATATTATCTTTGTCAGTCAAGGCATATAACATTATCTTCGTCAGTCAGGTCATATAATATTATCTTTGTCAGTGAAGGCATATAATATTATCTTCGTCAGTCAGGTCATGTAATATTATCTTTGTCAGTGAAGGCATATAATATTATCTTTGGCAGTCAAGGCATATAATATTATCTTTGTCAGTTAGGTAATATAATATTATCTTTGGCAGTCAGGTCATATAACATTATCTTTGGCAGTCAGGTCATATAATATTATCTTTGTCAGTTAGGTAATATAATATTATCTTTGGCAGTCAGGTCATATAATATTATCTTTGTCAGTGAAGGCATATAATATTATCTTTGTCAGTCAGGTCATATAATATTATCTTTGTCAGTCAGGTCATATAATATTATCTTTGTCAGTCAGGTCATATAACATTATCTTCGTCAGTCAGGTCATATAATATTATCTTTGGCAGTCAGGTCATATAATATTATCTTCGTCAGTTAGGTCATATAATATTATCTTCGTCAGTTAGGTCATATAACATTATCTTCGTCAGTCAGGGCATATAATATTATCTTTGGCAGTCAAGGCATATAACATTATCTTTGTCAGTCAGGTCATATAATATTATCTTTGGCAGTCAAGGCATATAATATTATCTTTGGCAGTCAAGGCATATCATATTATCTTTGTCAGTCAGGTCATATAATATTATCGAAGTGATGCTGATGCATATAATAATAATTTTGTGCTTAGAAACATTAAGGCAAGGATAAATACTCTATTAAAAGTACCCCTGAAATATCAGGTCACTTTTGAATTGAGAAACACACAGGTTTAAAAATAGAAGTGGCAAAAATACATCATTATCAACACAATTGTCCATTTCATTTGGAGCTTAGACCTATATGAATTTCGAAAAATTTGTTTTAAAGGAGGAAGTGCTCTATCAAAAAAAACATTTCACAACAAATTAGAGATTTGGAGATGTTTTGATAGCGCCACTTCAGGGAACAACCCTGTGTACACAGCCAATAACTTATAACTAAAGAACTTATTTCACATCATTTTCAATCAAAGTGATGCTGATACTGATAACAATAATTTATTGCTTAGACACATTCAGACAAGGATAAATAATCAGTAAAAGGTAGTCTGTCCCTTTTGCAGGTTGAAAATATAAATCCTACTGCGAAAAAGAGATAATACCAATTTAAAACTCTTCTTAAAAGCATAGGACTGGTAATAGCAACTATGTGGAATTATTTCGAGTTCAAAATGTGTTGCAAAAAATACGCCTAGATGGTAGGTTGACTGTCAGACCCTTGTACTGCATAGTCATACGTTTTGTGCTGAGGAGAAGATATACCAACTCACTATCGAATTGAAAAACACACCCATAAAATTCAAAGCAGGCAAAAATACAACATTCTCAACACAATTGTCAATTTCATTTGGAGCTTAGACCATCCAAACAAATTGTTGTTTTAAAAAAGGAGATGCTCTTTCAAAACGTTTTAACAACATATTAGTTTAAAAGTAACAATCACCTTTAAAACATATTTTGAGTACCGTAAGGCTAGTTTGTATAAAATCAACCCCCCCCCCCCCCCCCCCTCAAAAAAAAAAATATTTGGCATTCTTTTGATTATCAGTTAAGAGTTATGACCAAAAAAAAGGAGAACATAAAACCGGGATCCAAGCATACCCTTTACAGTGCAACCGTTTCAAGGTGCATCCATAGTATAAAAGTCTCTTTTACAGTTATTGAAAGTTGTCAAACTTGGACTATCTCTCTATTGCAGCCGTGGACTAAAAATATTTTGAATGTAGCCGCATACACTCTCTGTCCCTCTTACCTCCATGCGTCAGTTCACCCCAACGCATTTTTCGATGATGGTTTAATGCACCTCTTAAAAACATATTTCATTTAAAGCCCCTCTAAAATGTTGGGAGCCCTAAATTCGCCAAAAATGTGAAGGCAAAATGTCACTTAAATTGTATCGTAATGTGAATGAAGATGTCATTTAAGACACTTTTTTCCAAAGATTTCCCCCTCAAAATGTGTTTGGAGACAAATATTGATCAAAGAATACATAATTTCGGTTTTCTGTTGTACACAGAAAACTTTAATTTTGTATTTTTCATCAATATTCGACTTCAAACACATCTGTTTTAAAAATCCTTGCAGAAATGGGTCTTAAGTGACATCCTCTGTCACATTATGATACAATTTAAGTGAAATTCTGCCTTCAATTTTTAGGGGCTCCGAACACTTTAGAAGGGCTTTTACATACAGCGCAAATATTTGTTTGTGATTGGTACATTTTCACTCATAAGTTCCTTCCCTAAAAGAATTCATATTCATCACTGGAACTCGCTGTGGGTTGTTCTTCTTGTCTGGTCATATCCCCCAAAAACCAGAGTTTCGTACACACCCTCTCCATAGACCTGGCCTCCTCATCTAAAGTAGCTGCAGAAGAAAAAATAAAATAAATAGCTTATGTTCACATTTTAATTCGTAAAAAGAAGCATTAAATTTTTTGCAGAAGAAATATTCTCTCTATAAAAGTAATATATGAGCATCATGTTTTAAATAGTAAAGCAGCATGGTGGTGCATACCTCACAATTGTATATCATTTGATAAGGCTCTTAAGTGTGCAAGAGCCTGGCAGAACATTTGAGCTCAGATGATGGGCACGAAAGAAGAAGATCTTTAAAGGTGAAATTCAAAGAAAATCACAAATATGTCAACTAATGTATCACTAGAAACTGGTAAGCTAACAGATGGTCATCGTACAAGTTTTAGGTCAACTTACATATCGGGTGATTTATAAAAATACAAATACAACCACCTCCATAGCAGCTGGGATATACGAGAGATTCGCCGAAAAATAACCTTGTTTTAATGACGTCACTATATGGACCAATACTGCCCAAGCAGACGACATCCCATAAAGAATGAACATAATTGCAAAGCTATTATTTGTCAAATTATAATGAGTTTAGTGTATATAAACTAATGGCATGTCAAACCATTCAAAAGGGGATATGACCCGATTCTGATAACTAAAATCTTTTGCTTGTAAATACACAGGATATGGGTTGAAAAAACCCCGGAATGATATTAAGGACGGCATTTGTTCCCTCTTGAAACACCGAACATACCGCGGTGTGTGCAGCTGAATATACAATGGCGTCTTATTTTGTTTACAAGCGACAGATTCCTTTATTTTTGTATTGCTGCATTTGACATCAAAATAAAACCATGCGCGGGTTTAGAGTGAGGCAATAGATTATACATTTAGCCTGACGGTAGTGAAGTAAGAGAAAGAACTCAAGAGAAGATGAAAACACAGGCACTGAAAATGTGTGAGATGTCATGGGACATCGTCTGCTTGTGCAAATCATGTCCATACTGTGATCTCACACATCTCAGCAGCGTTCGAAGAGCTCTTCAGGTGCTATGCTGGGGCTGTATTTAAGCGTTTTGTAATTTATAATAATCATTACTTCGAATGTTTCCAAGCATTGAATTTGTATAACCTTGTCGAATCAAAGTTTCAACTTTGCAATAATGAAAATAAAGTTAGTTTTTAAAATCAATGAATATCTACCGTACTTTAAATCTTTTTTACTGTAACCGGAGAAACCGGGAAGCAGCATGGTGATGCATACCTCACAATTGTATATCATTTGAGAAGGCTCTCAAGTGTGCAAGAGCCTGGCAGAACATTTGAGCTCAGATGATGGGCACGAAAGAAGAAGATCTTTAAATCCTTTGAACTGTATCCAGAGAAACTGGAGAACTCCCCCCCCCCCCCCCTGTAACTACTCTAGACTTACTTTGTATATCCTGTGAGCATGGAATCTACATATATACCCATTTACTATAACTCACCTTGATTAAGTACAGCACCTACGACTTGATCCTTGGAATTGGTAAACATCTCAAGGAGGGTCTGGTAGCAGTTGCTTTCATGGATCACCTTTTGAAGACTTGAAATACTCTGTTTATCACCCCCTACAATCAAATGTTGAGCTGTACACACAAAAAGTATTTGGAAAGAGCAAATGTTCATACATCAATTCAGAAACAATTGATACTAAATAAAACTTGAACTTGAACTACAGTATTGCTTGGAATAAAGTTGACAGTCTCACACTGTGTCACACGTGACTGAAAGCATTATCCCATAGACCTTGGTGTGACTTGGTGGTAATGTGTCTACTTTATTTCAAGCAATACTGTATGTATCACACCTAATATTATCATTAAAGGGATCATTTAACAATGTTAAATCTGGAATGCATGGCCCTACTTGCTATCAGTGTCTGTGATATGGTGTAATATTGAAGCCCTAAACAAAATTGCGCTTCAAAACGATCATGAAGTGCCTCAAAAAATTAAAATCTATTAGTGACGGGTTTTTACCATACCGGTACTCATTTTCCCCAATAGACTGTAGTGTTATAAGGAAAACAAATTTTTTAATTTTGATTTCCGATCATAAATATCTTGATAATCAGACAGGCGATCGGCTTGTAAAAGCCATGGAGTTCCTGACTGACATAAAGGTTTATAATTATCATTGCAGCATGAGATAAATCCAGGATTTTGTTTCAGAATCTTAGACAAAGTTACCCAGTCCCTTTAACTGGAGGGGTTCCTTTAGTTGAGAGTCAATAATCAATACACATGGGTCTCTCACATGCACCACTAATTATAAACTCGAAAATCACAGGCATCTTTTAGTACAAGCATATATTATTCCCTCTCAGTGTCTGTGTTTTTCACTCCAAATACAGCATGAAATATTGTTGGGAAATTCATATTACAAGACTTATACTGCATAAAATTATCTTTGGAAACAGTTTGCATATAAGGACAGAATAATGACTAAAGCTAGGAGTCTTGTCATCTATAAATAGTAATTTATTTTTACCATTCATGTCCTTAATGACAATGGCCTCTGCCATATGATTGAAGCCCTGCCTCTTCATCTCCGATTGCCATGCTGCTGCAACTTCCAGCTGGTCACTCAAGATGGCTAGTTGATGTGTGCCTTCTTTCAGCTTCTTCAATTGCCCCTTCATCCTATTGGTGGATTGCTTTAATATTGAAAAAGAAATAATAACAAAATTATTGTCATGTTTTAATTATGGCATATGTTTGAACAAACCAAACTGAATGCTTGTACATCAATCAGTCTACAAAATACAATGCTTTATAATAAATAGAGCAATAAATATGAATCTTTGCTTTTTGTTCAGCCTTGTGATTTTTTTCCCCATGATAAATTTGGCAAATTTCATATCTTTAACTGGTATAGGGGTCTAGAATATTTACCACTTCTAAGATGGTCAGGGCAACAGGACTTGTCCTTAGTTGCTCCATACTGGTGAAGGAACCTTCCAAAGTTTCCTCTGCTTCCTGTATGAAGTCAATAAATTCCTGTGGGATAGACTTCCTCATGTCCTTGCCTAAAATAAAAAGAAACACACACTTATCTCATTAACACTTTATAAATACTACTACGGTAATAATAATGCCTCTGTGTAATTGTGTACATTGGTGTACTCTCATATGTTGCACATCTTAACAAATGTTCCCATTGCAATAAATATTTATCACAGATTTAGTACTCTGTTCCTACTAATATATTATAAAACGTCCACTCCGTTAATGCTTTAACCCTACAATTAAAGGGGCTGAAATGTGGAATACTGAATATAACATTTACAACAATAAATCTTTTAAATACATAATAAATGAATTCAGTGATAATGGATCAGTGAAAATCAAATCATGAAAATCATCAGTTAAAAGAATTTGTTATATCTCTCCATTTGTAGCACAGAAAACAAAATCTTTGTATGCAAAATCAATACATGATATAGATAAAATTGGATGTGTCAAACAACCTGGTAATATGTGAAAATGTTTGTTTGGAATTATAATCTGTATGAAGGTTTATGAATAAAAGGCTTAGGTGAACCGCCTTTCAGTAAATTGGACATGTTGCAAACTTACTTCAGTAAGCTTGCAGACGATTTCAATCATTCCATATTTCATTACACTTACCAAGAAACTGCTCAAGGGCTGAGTCCTGTGTGTGAACAGGATATCTGTCAATACATTCCTCCCAAACCTTCATCCTGGTTAAAGTCTGGAATGTCTTCCTCAGTCTCCAAAGGCCCTTTATTTGTTGGGCCTCTCCCTTCACTTCTTTGACTTGAAGTTCACCGCCCACCATCCTTATCAGTAAGCTGAATCGTTGTGGTTCTTTCATCCCCTGAAGATGCATCAATACCTACATGCAAACACACACACAAAACAAACATATATAAGTATATAAAAATATAAACACAAAATTTGCAGGCATTATTTGACATTCACGACAATTTGTGCAGAGGACCCAACATTTATAGGTGTGGAAATGTTTAGTTAAAGACGGTGCCCTCAGTGAGGTAAATAGGACAATTTTCAGTGAGGAGAATCACCTTGGTTATCGTAGTTTCAACCAGAGCCTCTCATGGTATTACACAAATTTTGCATGCTTTGGCATTCATTATCACAAAATATATGACCCAACAAATTCATAATTTATTGACTATGAAACTTACTGTTTGCTTCAGTGGCTTCCCTGTTTTCTCCAGATTAATCTTGAACAGTCTCACAAGTTTGGCATAGCATCTCCTGCTGTACAGAGCTAGTTGAAATGTAGCCTCCAATGGCTTGCGTCCCTGTAGCAAAAAAAGCAACAGAAAATGCTTTTCAATATCCAATACCGTATATATTACATGGTTGACATTTTGAAAAATCTTTGATTAAAAAAAAAAAGTTAATGGTAAAGTAGGCATGAAGATTTGAGATTATCCTTTGTTACAGAAACTAGAGCACACTAGAGCATAACATGAAATACAAAATTAAACAGCAACATGAGTGATGTAGTCGCTTTTATTGATTTTGGAGAAGCTCCAAAGGTTTTCTTGAATGTTAAAATAAATGAACTTACGTCTGAAGTTGTAGAAAGGGAGCCAAGTGCTGCAGCTGCCCGTTTTCTCCATGCTTCCTGTACTGTGAATGGAGGCTCGTCAACGTCTTCATCGAGGTCATGCATAGCGTACAGCAGCCGTCGGCAAATGCCAACCTTTGCTGACAGCTCAGGAACATCATCCCTAAGTAGCATTTGCTGCTGTTGGAATACTGCTCCAACTTCTAGTGCATGGGCTTCATCGAGTCCACTATATACCTTCACGCTACACCTACGGTAGTGGGAAAACCTAAGTAAAAATAGGCAAAGAGAAAGAAAAAAGAAAAAATTTACTGTGCAACTTCAAAAAAATCAACTTGAGTTCAGGGAGTACAAAAGTATATATACATGTACATGTACATCATTTATACATGTATATTAAACAACTCTAAATACATTTGAGAACTTTTCGATAGAGAGACAAACAATTTAATAGTTACCTTTCATCATCAGACAGATCAACGATGGCCTCCCAAAGGCTGTATCCTCCTAACAGGAAATAATCTGCATCCTCTACATTGCTGCCATCCCAGTTCTCGTCCTGCACCATTACTGGTAATACTGGGATGTTGTAATTGGGAATGGTTTTTAATTCAGCCTTGAGCGTTTCTACTTTCGCAGCTTTGCCTTCAATGAGGGTAAACGCTGGGGATGCTCTTCTTATTTGAGAGAGGGGCACTTCGAAACATCCTGTAAAATATAGAGAATCAAATATAGAATATGTTACAGTATGTAGCACACAAACCATTTAACTGTTGATTAATGGTTGAAGTGCACTCACAGCTTTTTATGCCGCTTAAAGTTTGAGCAAAATCTTTTTTTTTTTTTTAAATGAGTATATTTATTTTCAGGAAAACATATGGCAACATAAAAGAAAATTAAGGTTCTCAAAGCAACTTAATAGTCCAAGTACAATTACATTCATATTTTAAGTTATTGCAAAAGGCATGAAACAAAATTGGTTGGCATGAATCCCTTCACCCTGATATAACATACCTTTGTATTTCATATAAGGGTCGGCTGTGTCGACCGCAATCCTTTGCCGCTTCCTCCCTTGGTATAAAATAGACTCCCTACGCCGGTTTGGGTTAGGAGTAGAATGCAGCAGGGGGTGTAAGCTTTCTTCCAGATTTGCCACACTTACATCCATCCCAAGCCCCTTGACCAGTGACTGTGTATCCAGGTCATCCACAGACATACTTAAGAATGACCCATCCGATGTCTTAAGCTGCAAAAATAATCAAAGATTATTAGAATTGCAAATACAGTATGATATGTGAAATGCCTATACTAATAATTGTCCTAATTTTTTCATTCTTTGCCTTGGAAACAACAGACTAGACTCATCACATTTTCAAGTCTATTATTTACAACCATATTAAAATGAAATTATATTTGATTTCTTTATTGTTGAAGATTTTGTGTGCATTATACAAATTATATTTGAATTGGAGGGGTGTCCTTCTTTTTATACTGAACTGCAAAAGATTGGATTGAACACTTGATTGGGTTCAATCTGATCATAATGTAGATGCAAATTTGTAAAGAAAATATGGATTGTGATATATTTAAAGGCAAATGCTAATTACATAAAGGGCAGGTCCAAGCTATTGTCCCCTCTGGGGGTCAAATTTCATCTATATATATATTTAACAAACTATACCTCATTTTAAAGCTGAAACTATGAATTTTATGAATCTGATAAAAAAATTAAAAAATTATCAAAATACGAAGAGTGCCAAGGTCACGAACTTCGATTTTTATTAATTAGCGTGACGTACGGGACATTACATTTTTATTTTTGTATCTCGTTTGAATTATTTGTTTAAAATTAAATATCTCAGGACTTGTAGACCATCATGCTAGAAAATAGGAAAAAAATATAAAAACTTTCAAAATTAATTAATTATGCAAATGAGGTAGGTTCCAAAGTGTGATGTCCCGTACGTCACAATTTGATCATAATTTGTTTAATTTTAATTATGAAAATAATTTTTTTTTTTAAAGATATTCTAGGAAGTTCTAATTTAGATGAATACCTAACAAAAAATAGGTTTAACAAAAATTACAAAAATTCTGTGTTGATTACATAATCAAATTAAGAAATGTGACGTACGGGACAAGTGTGTGACGTACGGGACAATCCCATATAAAACCAATGCAAGATGTGAAAAAGGAAATGACCAAAAGGAGAATATACATGTGTTAGGAAACTTGTTGTATACAGGGATATATGAACATTCCAACTTGGTCCCTTCTAGGAATTTACTTGTTTGTACTGAATTTGATGTCATTAGTCTTCAAGCCAGACCCCTGGTATTATCAACTTTGGTATTTTGCCAGTTGATGTCCCCAACATTGGCAGGATGCTAAATATGTAAATCGTAATTGTGTACAAGTTCCCGGAATGAGTCTAATGAAATTATATGGTAGTAGATGCACCAGAAGCTGGCTTTTACAACTCATAGATGCTGCAGGTAAGAATCTTAGCACATGTACATGTATGCTATCAAGCTCTCCATGTGAGGTTTTTTTTATATTCTATTTAAATGTCATATATGATGGTAAAGGATTACAGCATACACTGTACATGTTATGGAGCCAGCTTGGGAATTTTGATCTCCTAAAAACTAAATCATAACTTTTAAGGAAGGATAGCCTTTTTGAGTACCGGTATTTCACACTCTCACCCACTTAAGATTTTTATCACTTTTACACCCATGCATTTTTGTTGATTTTGCTTTAATCTTTTGAATTGTGGAAAAGGTCACACAAACCTTTAGGGTTTTAATTTCTTATATCTGGTGGTGTTAATAAGATGTCTTTAATCAATACAAAATACATTCAAGATTTATATTTTTGTATCCATCTTTCACAAACATGTAGGCTACATTAATTCTTGAATATATGACAGCAACATATACATGTTCTAATTTGTGATAAAAGGATTTAAAAAAGACAATATGTTCAGCATTATCTTTGAATTCCTTCTATGATATTACTATCAAGTAATTCAAACAAGCTACATGTATGAAGAAAAGACTTCATATTTTTAATGTATCTTTGTTCACAAACACTTAGAGCATAAGAAATGTTCTCTGACAAAATATGATGTGCCTATTATTTAAAACATTTTGCAATGTTGAATGGAATGGATAAAAGAAATGAGAAAAGAAGCATGACTGCACATGATAGATGGGTAAATGGAATAAAAATGGTAATTTAGTGTGTATAAATATATTAATTAAATTTGTTTTCTTTGCTAAAGTAATATTTGTATTGATTTACCCCATAAATTAACACAGAGGATATTAAGTGATGGTCAGAGGATCTAATTGGGTTCTAAAACACTCTATTTGTCACTGATTTAAGTTAAAATTGTTCACATTTAACAAATTTTGACGAAAATTCTTCATTTCAATGCATTTTCCCATAGGGAAAAGTTGTCCCGTACGTCACGTGTCCCGTACGTCACATACACACATTTATGTTTTGGTTTATTACATAATAACGAAAGGTCAGAAAAATATGGTAATAGTTGTGATTAATGCTTGATTCCATAATGAATTAAGATATCATTACCATAAATCTCATAACTTAATAAATTCAGAGAACTTTTATGATGAACTTATTTTTGAAAAAGTCAGAAATTCTCTGGTCCCGTACGTCACGCAGCACATTAATTACATTAAAAATTAATTTATGAATTGGTCAGAACTAAAACTTTCCACAAATGAACTAGCCCATAATAGCCACAGACTCATACCAAAAGATAGCCATATAAATAATGTCATCCATTGTTATTTCTTGTTTAAAGTCTCTGAATGTCCCGTACGTCACAAAGCAAATAGCTTGGACCTGCCCTAAAATAGAGTTCATAATTTGGACATGAAATTATATCCCGCATTATGAAGAAGAAAAAAATTGAATTTCCATCTATGGCCCATGTTATGAAGTTTAATATATTAACTATAGCACATATAATAACAATAATATATTCATTTGCTATTCACTACAACTAATATTTTTGGTCTTTCAGATATTAGTTATGTTTTTCAGGGATACCTCTTGCATTTTTATACTATTAATGTATTTTGACTTTGCAATATGAAGTCTATTATATGATAGAAATACATACAAAATTAGTAGATCATTGATTGTTTTTTACCATTATTATTAATCTCGATATAATTAAGTATTGTAAATGTTAGCATTATTTATTGTCTTCCTATGCTCACTGTCTCCAACGAGTTTGGATTTGGAATAGGGTCAAGTTGTCGATATCATCTTGTGAGGAGGGGTTGGTTATCAGAAAACATATATAATATATATATTTATATAATATGTATATTTTCTTACTATCCTGTTGTATTTTTTTTTTAAGAAAAGGGAGAAAAAAAATTCCTGTATATTATTATATTTCAGATCAGACATGCTACTAGTAGTACATGTATGTTAATTTATGTCAATCTGGTTATTGCTATCTTTACTCATAGACTAAATAAATTATTTGTTTCACTATGATTCTGAAATTTGTTATCCAATGTATACAAAAATTGAGATGATTTTGGTACTATTCGCCGTAGTACTATTCAACGAGTGTGCATTTTTGGTTATATATGCAGACTGCGTAACTCTCTGCCCTGCGCGTATCCCATTGTTATAATAGCTGCGCGCATCTGACGTGAGGGCAATCTAAATGTAATCGAGAAGGCCTGACTCCAACTTTAATTTATCTTTAATATAAGGACCAAAGCATAATTTGTTGAAAGATTAACGTTCTGTTAGATCTACTTTGATGTTGTATAAAACAAATAACGAATGTATTTCATTCGTTCAACAGTACAAATATTTTCATGAGTTGAAAGATTAACGTGAATAGAACGTTAATCTTTCAACTCATGAAAATATTTGTACTCTTGAACTCATAAGCATTCATTATTTGTATTATATCACTTAAAAAAAAAAAAAGGCTTTATATTTGTGTTTTGACATTAAATACCAGTACCGGTACTTAAATTTCAATTTGTTAAAGTTTTTTTTTTCCTCTTGGGACAAGCTTAACTTATGTAACAAACAAAGTGGTTTGTTAATTAAGGTTACAAAATATTGTAAACAATCTGCTATTCTGAGATACATCATGCATTGTATCACAACCATTACCCAGGAACCCCCCCCCCCCCCCCCCCCAAACAGGTGAAGTCCACCCTGATAAATGTGTAATGTTATTATAAACTTTAAATTAAAGCATATTTTTTCCTTGGGGGAGGGGGGGGGGGGGTATGATTGTCTAAGGGGGTAATTTTCAGGGGGATTATTGTCCTAAGTGATACAACTATAGCAGATCTAATAACTGTGATATCAAACACATTTGCTATTATTTACATTAAAGGGATAGTTGAGTTCTGTTGCAGAGGGCGCTACACAAAATATTTTTTTTGTGAGATAATGAAAAACTGAGTCTCAAATTTGAAAGAACATAATATTGAAATGACAAAATCATCTTTGTTTGATCGAAATCCGTTCATGTACCACCACAAAATATTAGATACCGGTATTTACAAAAATTTGAAAAAACCATTGAAAAAAACGAAATAACGCCTTTTACGTCGTATTTCAGCCAATGCCGGTATTGGCTTTTTTGTTGGGATTTCCGTGTTGTTAATATTACCCACAATTAGCCGGCTCAAGTATTGTTATTCTAAATTAAATAATTAATTAACGGTCACCATGTTTTCTTCTAAACTGGAGCTGAATTGATATCATATATTGCCTAAATTTCACACATTTTTTGGTCTAAAATTACCTTCATAGCAATTTTAGGTTCTAAAAAGGCACTATAAATGTCATATATAAGAATAAGAGCAATAACCATGCACTTTGAAGGCATTTGCGGTCTGAAAACAGAACTCAACTGTCCCTTTAAAGTGACTCTGTAACATTGTTGAAGGTTGATGAAAATGCTTCTTATATTCCTTCTACTGTACTTACCCTCTAACAGGCAAAAAATCCTGAGAAAATTCTCAAACCACAAAGATATTATTGTTTTCTAAGAAGGCGTCATTGTGCAACACCCTCTAATAGCGATTAACAGTATATTCTCCCAACCATTTTTTAAAATTTTTAATTTTCCCTAACCGTTTTTCCATGAAAATAAGACATAAGACAGGCTTTTTAAAATCTTTTGAAACTTACATGTCTGGATTGGTATACATGTACATGTAGATCAAATTCCTTGCTTTGTGACAATTTAAATACATTTAAAATGTAATTAAATTGTAATAATATAGTTGGGAGAATTAAGGAACTGATCAGATCAGTTTTTCCCAATTTTTATCATTTAACAATGGTACATTTTCACTCAAACTTTCAGATTATCTTTGATTGTACATCTAGCAATGAAGTCACTGCCTTAGCCCCATTTTCTCTCATCTGAACAATGTTACTACATTGGTGTAAGTCCCTTTTACAAATATGTTTCAGAGATTATAAATGCAAACTTTCCAGTTTCTATCTTGAAAAATACAGATTTAATATCACTTAAAACATGCAAAATGTCTTTAAATTTGGGTATCAACATTAAATATCTTAAATTTCAATATGTTAAAGGTTTTTTTTCTTTCTCTTGGGACAAGCTTAATTAATTTAGTCAATTTGGGTTACAAAATATTGTAAACCATTTGCTGTTTTGAGATACGTAATGCCATCGTATCACGACTATCACCCCGGACAATAATCCCCCCCCCCTTGTTCATCAAAGGGTGAGGTCCACCCTGATAAATTTGTTATGCTATTACAATTTATAACTCAAGCATATTTTTTTCCTGGGGGGGGGGGGGGGGGTGATTGTCTACAGGGGTTATATTGTTTACAACTCATAATAAGTTTAAAGCTAATTTTTTTTCCTGGGGGGGGGGGGGGGGGATTGTCTACGGGTTATATTTCAGGGGGATTATTGTTGTTGGGGGTTACCGGTAGACATTAATTAAATACCAGTACTTTAAATTTCAATTTCTTAAAGGTTATTTTCTCTTGTAAACAATCTGCTATTCTGAGATACGTCATGCATTGTATCCAGGACAAAATTATTTTAAACATTTTGGTGGCTACTTTTCAAGCTTGCTCGCATGAAAATAGCACTCTATAATTTGTTTTTCATTGAACTCTATGCACATTTTTAGGCTCTTTTATGACTTTCGGGGGCTCTTTTTGGCATTTCTGGGGCTAATTCGCCCCGACCCCCATGTATTTTTTCCCCTGATTGTATCACAACGATCACCCAAGGAAAATACCCCCCCCCCCCCCCTGTTCATTAAAGGTTGAAGTCCACCGTGATAAATTTGTTATGTATTAAAAAATTATAATAACTAAAGCTAATTTTTTTCCTGGGGGGGGGGGATTTTCTAGTTTCTACTGGGGTTATATTTCAGGGGGATTATTGTTGTTGGGGTACAACTATAGCAGATCTAATAACTGTGATATCAAACACATTTGCTATAGATCTAAATACAGATTTTATATCGCTTAAAACACTAAAAATGGCTTTATATTTGGGTTTAGACATTAAATACCAGTACTTTCAATTTCAATTTGTTAAAGGTTATTTTCTCTTGTAAACAATCTGCTATTCTGAGATACGTCATGCATTGTATCACAACGATCACCCAAGGAAAAATAACCCCCCCCCCCCTGATCATTAAAGGTAGTACTATATACACGCACATGCACCCACACACATACACCCGAGGGAGAAAAGAGAGAGAGAGAGAGAGAGAAAGAGAGATTTTCACATGGATTTCGATTTTGACCCATAATTTCCTAAAAAGGGACCATTAAACTGATTATTTCAGTCAAGTTGGTAAGCTAGTGGAACTGATTTATTATAGCCTAGGCCTAATTTACAATATAACATGCACGATATAAAATGACATTTTGGGGGATTTTCGGGGCATAAAAATATGCCTAAAATGGCCGTGGCGTTAGCAAGGGAATGCGTTTCCGTCTCTAAAGAGAGAGTCGACCCTACCCCAATAAGAGGCTAATACGAACGAAAGAGACGGAAAATTCGGTCTAGACTTACCCTAAACCTATCGTTCATCCTTTTAACTCTCGACAAATGCCCGTAGACTGTCCCAGACTTTTTGGACCTAGCTCTCTTCCCATTGACGATAAGGAAGACGCCGTGATTCTCATCACAACTGCTTGAACTTGAAGACGATCCGCTGGCACTTGAATTGCAGCCTGATGACTCACAATCTCTTTTATGCAGCGTCCAGCTCGTCGTCCCTTCCTGCTGCTCCGGCTCTAGGTCCGACTCCGCATGTGCCGCCGTCATGCTTAAACTTAAAGTCGATAGAGTTCGTAGTCTATAAACTAAATCAGGGCAACTTTGTATTTCGACTGACGCTGACGTACACCTCTACCGGTTATTTTGAGCGTAATTTCAATATAATTATTAAGCAAAATGTAGACGAGCTCAACAATAGAGCAACGAGCATGGTGTTCAACGAAGAAGTTTAATAATGATCAAAATAATCAACTAGCTATAGCCGGCCGTGTCCAATATCTTTGTTTTGACCAGGCCTAGACTAGGCATATGCATTTGATCGTAATTAGAATTAGCGCGCTATACAGTACACGCGAGCGCGACGCAGCTATTGGTTGATCGCTAATTATCCGGCTTTCCAGGTTCTATTGTTCGAGTGCGGATTAAAGCTGCGATCGAGGGGATGGAGGGGAGGGGGGGGGGGGGGGGGGGGTGAACAATCACAATTGGATAGCAATGGCCCATCAGGGCATTTAATAAAATATTTATATTTAGGGCGAATAATAGTATATTTCATGATAAGATCAATAAGAATGTATACCATAACAACATAAATAGGTATAGGCGAAAGTAAAGAAGGAAAAAGACAGAAATTTATTTAAATAAACTGTAGATTCGATCTTTACAACCTGAAAATGTTGTTAACGATACTGTAACTATCAAATTTACCTGTAAAGTACCACCTACTATTTTATTTCGTTTCTGTAGAGTCGATCTAACTATGTTTTGCAGCGTACATAATACAGGCCTTCTATTTGTCTCCTCTCAGGGGGTGGGGTGCGGCGGGGGCTAGCATAATATATATATTCAACATCACAAAAGAAAACAGGAACAGGAAAAAGGAGAGAACAAAAAAAATCTCAATTGTCGCCTGATCAGCGAACGTCTTAAACCGTTAGGAATAGAAACTTCAAGGACTCACGGTGTCAATAATACAAGAATTTAAGAGTGCAATTGAGAAGGATGAGGCCAATCATCAAACAAAAGGTTTATTCATGATCGACGCTCTTTCCACTTCACCTGGCTGTTTGATAGAGGATTAGAGAGAGAATACAAAAGAAAGTTCGCTCAAAAAGAACATACAGGAAATGTGGAGAGATTGCAAGTGCGTGATTTAGGAGAGAACAAAAAAATCCCGGGCAAGGGCAAGGGGTGTTTTAATTCATAATAATCTTTAAAATTATCTTGCAAAAAGAAAAGAGAGTAGGCTTTTTAAAGTCGAGAGAGAACAGCAATTGCATGCGTGTCTACATTTTGTGACAAAATTTATGGGTGCATGTTTGTTTTTTTGTTTTTAGGGAGAGATATAATGTCGTCGTCCGTTATATCGTAAAATGAGCAATATCTTTTTTTGGAAAAACTCAGAAAAACTCTAACCTGTTTGTAAGTGTTGGCAAATTTTGACAATAAAGTATTGAATACTAATGCTTCATTTTCGAAATTTGCCAATATTTAAAAACTAAACGTTTGCCCTATCATCTTCCGCTCTATATTATCCTAACCTTTTTTTTTAATTTGTTGTGTCATTTTTCATATTTTTTCTTGTCTCTCTCTATTCAAGATTTCTTCTGTTTTTGTAGGGTATTTATGCTATTAATTTTGTATATAAATAAACTAAAATAGAAAGTGTTATTCTTTCTCTTATGATGTCGTCCACCTTCTTCTAGATAACTATTTTGTGCTAAATTATAATGTCCGATGTATATTATTTCTGCCAATAACATACAATGAACGTATAATTTTATTTTGATACAACAGAGATTTACACTAAAAATCAAAACTTTTACTTTCTATAATTTTTGTACAGTAATATTCTTCTCATTCCGACATTATCAGCCGCTCGTTCTCTATTTTCGTTCCCTACAATAAATATAAGGTAAAATGTGTACATCATCATGGGATATATAATAATTTATCTCAAGGAAAGAATGATGCCGCGGCAACAAGAACATGGCGGAATAGAAAACACGGAAAGATAAAGATGGCAAACGATATTGACAGAGAGAAAGACAGACATGATTATATACAGACATACAGAGAGAGGGAGAGAGATAGAGAGAGGGAGAGAGAGAGAAAATCTCATGTCATCTTTTCGTCTGTGACATTTTACTAATCACATTTTTATTATTCCTCTATCTTTCCATGACTGTTATTTTGAATGAATATTTCAGATAGGGTCAAATCTGGTTCTATATGTACGTTATAATTATGATCAGCTATTTTTATTTAGGAATACGTCGAAAGGGGATCCCATTAAAAATCGCCGGGAACAGAAAACACTATGAGAGATGAAGATGGAAAATGACTTTGAGAAAACGAGCGACAGAGGGATAGAGAGAAAGTTGAATGTAGTGTTATTTATTATTTGTCTCTTCGCCATCCCCACCCGCTATGCATTCCTCTTTGTTGTTGTATTTAATCATGATTTACATTCAAAAGATTTACTTTTTATAATTATTGGACAGTACAGGGGCGGCGATCCTGGGGGGGGGGGAGGACGGGGGGGACACGCCCCCCTCAATTTTGTTAAGGGGGTCGTCCCCCCTCAAAATTTGAAAAAGTGCCCCAAAAAATGTATAGCAAATACTGACTAAAGGCTACAACACATTTTTATGCTCTGGAGGGCCCAAGAGTGCAGCGTTTAGACAAATAAAAATCTTCTCACTCGGTAGCTACGCTCCCTCGCATAATATCCTTCAAAATGTACAAGTAAATAGTTACAAGGAAAAGTGAAGTGTGAAAAAAGTATATTGCTTGTTTTTATACTATAGTTTTGCTAAGACTGCAATTTGTTAATACAACAAAACTTCAAAAACCTTTGAGGGGGCAGTTATTCCGTCACTTTCACCCATCTCATTTACTATTGCTCTCTCGCATTTGCGGGGGGGGGGGGGGGCTTTGGGGCAGTTCCCCCCAAATGAAATTGAAACGTGGTTTATTTATAATTCGATACCAGTGATTTGCACATTTTGCTGAAATGGCATGTTATTTCCCTGGGCCTCTGGATGCTCATCTGATCGTAATCATGTCTAACACCCCTGAGCTTCTGGGAGCTCCGACCCCTGGACCCCACTCCAATTAGTGACCTAAGGTATCATAATATGCTCATCTGACCATAAATAAATGCTTAAAACCCCTGAGCTTCATGAGGCTCCGCCCCTTGACACCCGCCGGGACTTTGCCCCTGGACCCCACGCCAATTTACTCTCCACTTTGCTTTGCTTTGCTCTACCTGATCGTAAATACTTTAGCCCCCCCCCCCCCACTTTGAAAAACGTTCCCAGGGCCTGCGTAACGTGTAAGAGTGGTGGTGATGCAGATTTTTGTTTACCCCCCCCCCCCCCCCCAACTGCTCCCTCGTCCCTCGCATTTCGTCCCCCCAGTCATGAAAAGAAATCGCCGCCCCTGGTACAGTAATATTCTTCTCAATCCGATATCATCAGGCGCTCGTTCCGTGTTTTCCTTTTCCATGTCGTAATCGAGGTTATATGGTATAATATATAATTTTTCTCAGGATCGAAAGGCCGGTATATACTTTCGAACTAAAAGCAAATAGCGGAACGGAAAATAGTACCAGAGATGAAGATGGAAAGTGGCGCTGGGAAAGCGAGCGAGAGAGAGAGAGAGAGAGAGAGAGAGAAACATTTCTCCTATCATCTGTGACATTGAATGATTATTTAAAAATAGGGTAAAATCTGGCTCTACGTTAGTGTTTAATAACAATTTTTATTTAGGAGTACGTCAGAACATGATTTCAATACAATTGTATAAAAACAGTAACGAAAACTGCAAAACAACAAGGACCCCTCCCCCCCCCCCCCGAAAATCTCATCCCGATATACGTAGTACCGGTATAAGTGCTGTACGTATACGTCTGTCGTCAATTCATTGTGAAAGAATCTATACCCTTACTTTACCAGCACCGCTCTTCTATCGTCGGAGTTTATAACCATGACAACGACCAACCCTCGGCCAGGTTCATTGTTCCTCTTACGTAATAGTACTTAGCTTCTAGATATAATGTTTCCTGCTCGTCGAAGCCACTGGCCAGGCTGAATATGTCGGAAGGAACGGAACTGTCTAAAAACTATTCATTTTATCTTCACTCTGACTACTGTATATCACATGATGAAAATAGAGAAAGAGATGGTAGAATGAAAGAGAGGGGGAGGGGGATAGAGAGAGAGAGAGAGAGAGAGAGAGGAAAATACCTGTTTCAACATTATGATATTGGTGTGTGATTTTTTTTTAAAGGAGAGAATTATAAAGGGGCCTTATTTGGAAACATTTGTAAATACACCCTCTCTACAGAGTTGAGTCACAAATCAAATTAAAGCTACGAAACGGAAAATAAGAATCAATCATAAAAGTTTATTTGAAGTAGAGAACAAAAAATATCAAAATAGTAGCCTGGTCGGACCACAAATCAAAAGGGCTGAAACTAAAGTTGAGTTTTACTTGAAAATGAGACCGACTGTTTCGGCGCGTCCCCGCCCGCTTCCTTTTTTTGGGCCGCCTAAAAACTTGAAAAAACATACTGATAAAATGATCTATTTAATAGATCATTTTAGCAGTATGTTTTTCATGTTTTCAGTAATACTGATTTGAAGGAAAAAAAAAAAAAAAAAGAGCCTCCTCCTCCCTATTTTTCAAAAAGGCAGGACGCTAAACATTTTTTTTATTTTGTATTATTATTTGTTAAGTGGCCTAATTCTGCAAGTAGGCTTACCGAGTCCATTTTGAAAGTCTTTTAGAAAGCTGTGCAAACTCTGACATTAATCTAAACTAAAAAAAAAAGAAATAGTTGTTGTTAACACGATTAGGTTTGAATAGCCTCAAACTAGGGTCTGTTCCTACAGACTATGTACAGCTGACATTCTCGGAAAAACTATGAAAAAAGACGCAGGGCCGACACGGTTCAGAGACTTTCCTACTAAATGCTTGTACATAATAACACGGTGCTGTGTTTATACGCCTGGCCAAAGAGCCTGACCCACGCGGGGGGCCGCTCAATCCCCAATTAACCTGCACAGTGCCTGCTCCCCCCCCCCCCACTTCAATATCATTACCGTGAAGAAGAAAACACAACCCCGCTATGATTTGTTGTGCTTTAGGTTTGGTCTATACTTCCTTCAATTCCAAATTAAAGCAAGTAATCTAGATATAATTGAAAAATTCTTCGACCCTTTTGCATGCCGGGACATAATATTGCATCACCATATAGGTCACAAATGCATTAGTGGAAATGCATTTTCAGCCCCCTTGATTCCCTTCTGATTAATACCTCTATTCAAATCTGAGAAGTTTCCGTTTAACTTTGTCAATGATATAGCCCCTTTTCCTTTGTAATTAAAATTGCCCCTTTTAACCTCCGATAAATTATGCCCCTTTAATCTAATAAGTACCCCCTTTTTCTTTAATTAATTGCTATATATACGTTTTACTTTATTGCATATGACAGTGCCCTATTTTCATCTCCTCTGATTATATCATTGCGCCTATACTCGTAACCGGAGAGGGTTTGTTACATTAAATGCCCGACCATTTTCCTATATAATCAAAATTGCCCCTTCCTTTTCTGATATGTTCCTTTTCATCTTTGACACGTACGTGCCCCTTTTTACTTTTCAAATGACTAGGCCCAGCTACCATTTTTCATTCTGATAAGTGCCCCTTTTCCTTTGTATGAAGAGCCCCTTCCTCTTCTCATTCACCTCTGAATATAATGGAGCTATTTTTTTATATTTGACACGTGCGCCTTCTTTTTCTATTAATTAAATGTCCTTTTCCCTTTAGCTGATAAGTGCCCCGGCCCTTAATTCTTGATCGACGACGACGACGACGACGACGACGTGGATGTGCTCGCCTGCTTACATGCGCCCCCCACCCACACACGTACATACACACTCATCTTACACCTAATGTATGCCCATACATGCCGTATACGTATGTAGGCCTAAACACACATCAAGTGAAGGGGACCCCGGACGGCTGGCGAGGCCAGACTAGCATATTATCCCCTAGCCTACTGTGCATGTGCTATCGACATCCACAGCCATTGTTGGTTACATAACGATATAAACAAGAGTCGTGTCCAGGGGCCCGTTTCATAAAGCATTTACCGCAGCGGTAAGTCCACTTTTCAGCGGCAAATTCCAGTTTCAGCGGTAAATTTGGAAGCAGCGGTAACTTTCCGTTTCATAAAACTTTACCGCTGAAAAAAACAGCGGTAAGGGGTCATACCAACGGTAACATTTACCGCAGCTCCATGAGGTGCGGTAAGTGTTGTTATTGCTATGTTTTTCCATAGACCTGTGTACAAAAGTGTTCAAATAAAGCAATTTTTTTAATTTCCCATAGGCTGGTGTACAAATTTAGTA
>JAVYIG010002049.1:250000-275970 GCA_035222895.1 Strongylocentrotus droebachiensis | reverse complement strand
CACATGGGATTAATGCTGCCCTGATATATTCACTCAGCAACGATACCATAAGCACTTCTGAGGGGGAGGCACGACTTTTTATCCTGACCCCCGAAGGGACCTCCGACCCGCTCCGACCCATTCTATACTACCCGCTTTTTAAATTACACCCGGCCTCACCCTATCTCTTTTTATGTCGTTACGAAGAGAGAGACAGCGCAAACGGAGAGGGTCTTTTCAAGGACCCCCCACGAATACGGTTTACAATACGGCACGCGACCGCACGCGACTGGAGGAATCAACGAAGCCACGCGACCAGGCGAGCCCATTGTTGGTTAGAGGGGTGGTAGGTATACCCTGCGGGTGGGGATACTATAAGTGATGGTAACTTCTAGCATATGAATTCATTGGACGTGTTGGAGAAGAACCTGTTTCAAATGAATGCTCAACGAAAACTGTATCCACGACAACTTGGTGTTGTCTATTATTATTATCATTATTATTATTATCATCATTATAAGTATTATTATTGTTATTATCGTTATCCATTATTATTACTATAACTGTTATTACTATTATCATTATTATTATCATTATTATCATTATTGTTATTATTATTATCATTTTCATTATTATTATTATTATCATCATCATTACTATTATCATAATTATTAGTATGCTATGACAATGATGATGAATGATTTGAGTATAATGTTACAGAGACGCAAACAGATATAGGAAGAGAATAATGCCTTTTAAACTAATAAGTAAACTGAAATGAAGGCTATACACTTTCTATTTTTAATTCCAGTGCTATTATATTAGATTTTGTGAAATAACCTATTGAACCTCCAAAGATTCAAAAGGTTCAATATACGGATATAAATCAATGGCATGATCAGACCTTGTGCTTGGCCTCAGGAGGGGGAGGGGGGGGGGGGGAAACATGCCAGCTTTCTGCGATCCAAAGAGAAACATAAAAATGGCAACGACTTTTGACAAATCAACCCCGGGCAATATCAAATAGCCTTGTCTATCAACTTAATGTATCAACAAAACCATAACATATTACGCAATCCTTATAACCTGATTGTAAGGATGTACATCAGGTATTGAAATTGCCCTTGGGTCGATTTTCTCGAAAGGCTTTGCGATCATGTTTACTTCAGTAAGGAAACCAATTTGTGATTGCGCTGGTTCGCTGGTTCGTGTTACGGGGGTGGGGGTATCGTGAATCAAAATGTCGAACAAGATTGGACGTGAATCTATTTTGGTCATAAAACATAGACACAGTTAGATACAACAACAACAATGACAAGGGGATACTAGATATCCCGAAAGCGAAAGATCTTTTTGAAATTAGCTTGCATGAGTTACACTTTATAGAGCCGGGCAATTTACGGATATGGAGGTGGCAGATCTGTATTTTCTTCTCAATTTATCTAATCAAGAAGATTGAGGAAATTAAACTATATGGTTTGCATGAAGAGAAGCTTGAATTTTGATAAAGGTGAAAATAATATGAGGCGACTTCTTATCCCATCACGTGCTTTATTAGTTTGTGAATATTATAATCGCTCACTCGCTGTTGTATATGGAATGCGCCCAGGCCGGTCATTCGTCAGATAAATCTTATAACAGTTTAGTCCAGATTATAAACCATAACTAGTCCTTATTAAGGACTTATGGTTTATATAACACTTCTCTAGTCTTTTACGGTATAGGCCTATTGGGTGTTAGGCAACCTTTCTCAATAACTTTTGGAGGATTTATTTTACAACTGACGCTATTCGATCATTTTCATTGCAACTTTCTATTTAACTGTAGATAATAAACAACGTGAATCGCATTTTCCTTGTACGCCCTTTCTTCTTCTTCTTCTTCTTCTCTTTTTCTTCTTCTTCATCATCTTCTCCTTTTTCATATTCTTATTTTCTTTTCCTTCTTCTTGTTCTTGTTCTTTTTGTTCTTCTTCTTCAACATCTTCTCCTTCATCATATTCTTATTTTTCTTGTCTTTTCCTTCTTCTTGTTCTTGTTATTTTTAGGATTATTCTTCTTCTTTTGAAGCGGAGGGGGGGGGGGTGGTAGCCTTTATCCCTCATGTTAGAAAAACATAAACAAACAAAAGCGATAAATCCCACTCTTACTCTTTCTCTCCCTCTTTCTTTCCGTTCAAACTTTTTTTTTTAAAGGGAAATTATAAACCCTCCACGATGAGGTCTAGTTTAAAAATGTACTAGTCAACCATACATGGAGTAGGGATCCTTCATCAAAATTAATGGTTGAACAATGAACTTTGCCTGTGAACTATTCATATATTGTTTTTATTTCCTGGCATAATCATAATCAGAAACTAACGAGCTTCCAAAATACCAGGAATTGTTTCGAGAAGAGAACTTTGATCATCAGAAAAAAATCATTGCCGATTTCCTTGTTCGCAAACAGAAACTAAACACCTCTGAACATCTCACTCATATACGAACCTAAAGTTTCCTCTTTCAAAAGGGGAAATTTTCAAGTGCTCGCCTCTCCCTTTACAGTGACGAAATGAACCACCCTTCTGCGCGTGCGCTCAACTAGAGGGGCCTGCCGTGCCGTGCTTACGCCGTAAAAAACAAAGGCTTTGTCTACGTGTAATAAATACAGTGTAGAAAGGCTTGGCCCCACCGAGCCCACTCTATTGGCCTTCGTGTACCCGTGCCACACTTCTTGGCACACGACTGGCACGCGAATGCACTCCCATAACTCAACTGCATGCTATCAAGACTTGTGTATTCGTGTGTATGCGTGAGAATCCTATACCAGTATTGATTTGTGTAGAAGCGGCGGGCACAGCGTTGCACCCAATACATCAACACAAGCGGTAACGGAGTAAAGGGAAGAGATAAGAAGAGAGAGGAACGAGGAAAAAACAGATTCCACCGCCCCAAAAAGTTGCAATCGTTGATGAAACAAGGGAGGATTCAGACTTCATTTTGAAATTGCAGAAAGTTGGATCAAGATTGTTTGGTGACGACTTCCCCATACTCCCAAGGAATCCTGCAAAGGTGGAAAACATCTATCCAGAAATACTTGCTGCCCGATCGATTTCGGTTTTCTTTACAGGGGTGTGTTGAACATATTGGAATACAGAGAGAGCAGGCGAGCAGAGATCGTAAGCGGTACACGCATACACCCCAGTGCGGGGAGTGCAGCGGGCCAACCATAGGAGCAAGCTGGCTTCGGCGACGATGTGGAAAAGGGGACTGCGGAGAAAGACGCCCCGAACTGAGGTACCGTATCGTATTAGCTCTAGAATAAATTTAGTGACGTAGTGAATAGGAGATGTGATCATCATCAGGGGCTGCCGAGTCGTCAGCTCCCTGTAATGATCACGACAAGTTTGTTGTCAGCGGCGCTATGAAACTATGATATGATTTAAGCTTGCTAAAAAAAAGCTGAGTGAGATGTTTTCACTGCGCAACTACTGCTCGAGCAGTCATTCGTTAAATTAATTGCATTTCATTCACTCATCTTATAGCGTGGATTTCCCTTTTCATAATCACAATCACTATTCATCCACAAGTCTTTGACCACGCTGCTTCATGTTTTGCATTTACAGCATGCATTTCACGAGTTCGCCACATTTTATCACAGTAATCAAACAATACTTGATAAAAAGAATCTGTTCTTATCTTAGTTCGGTAGCTATCATTCTCAATACACAATCCGCATACATTGAGTCTCAGTTTTCAAGTTAAAGTGATAAATGTAAGCCAGATTATATCCTCATTATGCCTTCTAATTCCCCGGTGTAATTCTAACTGATAATCTTCCAAGATATAGATATACCCTAGATCTAGGACTGGTCTAGGTCGATCTACATAAGTTAGGTCCAATTGTGTAGTCTAGAGAGATCAAGTTGGTAATATTTCGAGTATGTTTAGGTGTAGGTCTAGCTAATATTTGAGCACCACCTAAAGCCAGACTAGACACGGACAGTATTCATTCATTTTACACCAGACACCAAAGTGTCTGACTCTGAGACATGCATGTCACTGTTAGAGCAAGAGAGCTCAGACAGAAATCCCACCCCTTGGTTTTATAAGAGGTAACGACATTTATCACGCTTTAGCTTACATGCATATACACCGCAACACTTTACACGTACGTTTAATAATCCACTCTACTGTGAGATACATTTCAGTTTCGGTTCTATTTGATAATAACCAGTTGCATATCACGAGGGCGCATAATAAAGAGGGGGGGGGGGGGGGGGGGGCAAGAGTAGGCCTACACGCGTATACCTACCCTTTACAGTACCGCCATTTCTTTATGGTTACATTTGGTCCTACGCCAATCCACTTTCTTGAATCCAGCATGTTACTAGTGTGCAGTCCAATCGCATGAAATTCATGTGCGACATGTGACTAGGAAGTGTCATGCTGTTTGTTTAAAGTGTAATTCAACCTTGATTACAAACTAGTACTCTAGAGGAAAGCAGAAACATCAGAGAAGTAGACTGGGGAAAGTTGACTTGTGAATGAAAATCGGACAAAAATAAGAGAGTTATGAATTTAAAAAAAAAATTGTAATTATTATAAGTATTGGCTTTTCAATTTGGCTGAATCGGAAGTGTCTCTGTGATGTAGTGGCGGATTATAACTTTCCCATTTTGTTTCAACACCGACAAAATAATTGGGGAAAAAAGGTAATACTCAAGAGGGGCTTTTCTCTTTAGAGGACCTATAACAACATGCTATCCATAATATATTTTGAGCAGTATCCCGAGGGAGAAAGCACTTATTAGACAAACAGAAATTAATGATATTTGTGTACAAGACAAAGGGGAGAGATTATCCATTGACCAAACTGCAAATTTGAGATTCGCATAGACTACTCATATTCCAAACATTCATAACTTTATCATTATTGGTCCGATTTATTTAAAACTTTCGCTATTCTATTTCTCTTATTTGTTTGCTTTTTATGCAAATGAAGTTATCACAAGCGTTGGATATCCAACTAAGATCACTCCTGATTAATGGCCCTCCATTGACATTGGTAGGAGTTATCCTTTCCGAATCGCGAAGGGGTAGCACGCAAATGATTACATTTTAAAAAGAATTGATTATAATTCTATCTTAGACATAATACATGTAGATGTATTGCGTTTAAAACCATAACCCTTACCACCCCACCCCCTCCTCCTATTATGGGCCCAAATCTGATCAATCGAATAGATGACTGTATAAGCTATTGTTTGAAAGCTATTATGACCTCTACGAAATACAAATTTATATTTACGTGTTACATTTGCAATGTATACATACAATGTAATTATACGTGAATCTAAATGATACCAAAATACAGTGTAAATTTGATTAATTATAGAGCTGGGTTTATAATTATATAGGCATGAAATTAATGTAGCTTCTTTCAGTTTACACCCAATATGGCTCCTCAGAACTGGTTCTGAATCCAGTAACTAATGGAGGACCATTGTTAACATGGTAAAGGGGTTTCTAATCCGGCGTTGGGACGCTTTGGTCACCAGTAGGTCTATCATTTTTGTACACTATAGCTCTTACCCCTATCATTCATTAAACACGGGGGCGAATTTTGATATCAGTGGGAACAAAATGCCGGTAGGCCATATGCTAGCTTCCAAATAACGAATCGCAAGCTTGAATACTCCTCTTCGGCTATAGCGGAGTCCCGTATCTCTAGCTCTGTAATGCATGTATGTGTCGGGGTGTAGCCCTCATATCTCATATCGATTGCCATTCAAAGTGTAGATTATTGAACCAGACTTTCTGGTAGCAAATTTAACCCCCGCCCACCACCCCATTCACCGCCACCACCACCACCATCACCACTTACACGTAAAACGAACAGTGTGTAGGGTAACTGAGTTATCCCCCTTCTCGTCTTTGTCTCTCTGTCTCTCTCTCTGTCTCTCTCCCTCTCTCTCTCTGTCTCTCTCTTTCTTGTAACTGTTCAATAAGGTAGACCCTATAGCATGCACTTCAAATTAAAAATGCAGATTTATAGTCGAACTATTCCACATCGATGATCGAGAAGGGAAAATAGTTCTGCCTCGCTACCTCCGAATGGGCATTTTTAATTTAGGGGGAAAACCAGTATATTTTGTCAGAGTGTACGGCGCTTTTCTCTGCAGTTCCGCAATCGAGACATGATATAGGGCTTTACAAAATGTACGTTTAGGTATCACATTGCAATTAATCGTCGCAACTACTCCGTTTACTGATGTTTTGAATGAACTTCCCCCATAATTATGCAGTGCCATACGCCAGTATTGATTCCTCTGTAAAAGTGATAACAAAAGTGAGGTTGAATTCAAAATAAGAAGGAAAAGGTTTTAAGTGGATGGTAACAAGAGAGGGAAAGAGAGACAAAAGAAAAGAAAGTAATAAGTATATAAGCAGGAAAGAAAGGCAGAAGCTCATGGTATTTTATAGCATAGAGATGGGGGGGGGGGGGGTATGAAAGTTTGAAAGAAAGAAAAAAGTAAGGTGAATTCAAATTGAAATTAAAAAGTCAGAGGGAATGCTTTATCAAGCAATTCAAATTTTGTTTATCGACTGAGATCCGAACATTATGGCCCGAATTCACAAGGGAGGTTTGTCGACAAACCTAGGTTTATGTGCGTCGAAACGCGTCAAATGACGCACATAAACCTATGTTTGTCGACGAACCTCCTTTGTGAAATCGGGCCAGTATGATCAAGTGAAAGAGAAAAGAAAATCCAATTCGTTTTTATTTTAGAAAAAGAAAAAACACGAATTACAACATATTTGATTTATGGATTGAAATCCAAACATACTGGACAAGACCATGAAGAAGGAAGACACAATAGTAGAATGGAAGAGGAAATAAGAGTTGAACGGGGCAGGTGGTGGTGGGGGGTGGGGGATGATGGGGTGGAGCTCCAGGAAAATAAAAAAAAACGAAGAGGAAGGGCGTATTTACATATAGCTATTGAAGGAAGTGAAAACAGGCTCATGAGCAGAGTATCGAGAGGAAAGGGACTTTTTTTTCAACAGGAAGAGACAAAGATCAAAAATGTTTCAGCTGTGTAGAAAAGATAATATTAGTGTAAAATGATATTGTGTATTGAGATTGAAAATTGAAATAGGAATGGCGTGGTGTCTTACCCCACCACCCATGGGGAATAAAGTTTTAAGAGTAAAAACGACGGGTTAAAGAAATGAAATAGAATCAGTGGAAAGGCAAATTATGACGTTGGCTTTATACCAAAGAGGAGGGGGTAGAGGTTGCTTTTGTTATATTTGGGAGAAAACAACAAAACAAGAAATGACATGGGAATTTACAAAATGAATATCCAAAATGTTGTTATTTAATCGACCGGAATGTCTCATCTGTCCAGCCTTATTTAGTCATATTATCATGATTATTTGTTTTTAATAACTTTGATTGAGATAATTTTCGTCGCTTTTTCACGTTGTCATCAGGTGGTTTTCACAGTTTTTATCTGTTAAAAAAAAATCGGATCTATATTAATTAATATCAAATTATTAATACATCTTTAAAATGCCATAACAGGAAGGAATGAGTATCAGAAAGTGAAGAAGTCAGATTAAAAAATAAAAATAAATGACAATGCATTAATGTTGACCTACATGTACGTAGCTTTGACTGCATGTTGCGCCTGCGCCTGCCTTGTTTATTTAGACATTCTCATAGGACTTCTATACTCTATAATTTCTCAATTTTGATCCATTTTTTGTTCAATACTTTTTTTGCTGTTGTATCTTTCTCTATATTTTGATATTAATCTAAAAAGATGTTGATTTCATATTTTCATTCCAATCCTTGTCAATGAACTGATTTGAATCAATTTGTAGGGGTAATAGTGTTAACGTAGGAATGCCTTGAGTGGTAGGGATGGTGGTGGGGTGGGGTGGGGTGGGGTGTATAATAAATATGTAAGTATAATTGTGTACTTAATATCTCCTGAATATTTTGCAGTCTGAAATCGACAGACTATCTGGATGTTAAAGCGGGTGGGTATCTTCCATTGTTCTCCTACATTAGGCGTGTTGACCTTCGGCTTGGTCGTATGGAATATGTCTCGTGGATAAATACAATATTCCCTCCCCGTTAAAAGATTCCCCTCCACCCCCCCCCCCCCCCCCCTCTTACCCATCGTTCCATCTATATATTAGCGCTAGTTTATCCATGGCCATATCTTCTCTCTTCTACCCCAACTTCCACCCCTTTCTCCCTCTCTCTCTCTCTCTCTCTCCCACCCCTCTTTCCACATATCTGTCTCAATAATTCATAATTTGTCTCTATTTCACCCTCTCTCTACCCAACACCCCCATCCCCCTTCTCTCTCTTTCTCTCTCTCTCTCTACGATCTCTCTCCCCGCCATGTTGAGGTGCATGCGGGCCTCCAATCCTTAATTACCAAGCCCCTCTTCGCCTTCCACAGCTGACCATAAGCGGAAGGAATTGAGCGAGGCCTTTTGTTTGTAGAAGACGATATGAAAAGAGACAGAGAGAAGAGAGAGAGAGAGAGAGAGAGAGAGAGAGAGAGAGAAAAGAGAGGATAGGGGCTTACGAAATTGAGTTTATACTTATTGGCCATATTTCAAAGCTACAGGCAGCACACTAGCGTAAAATTATTAGTTTAGCTTTTGGTTCTATTAGATAGAACCTCAACATCCCCCACACGGGCAAACTGGGTGATCTTTATTCTTACTGAACTGTTTTTTCTTTTTGTTCTGTTTAAAGGGGAAGTCCACCCTAATAATTGTTTGGTATTAATAAAAGAGGAACGAATGATGGAAACAAATCAATGAAAGTTTGAGCTATACCTTATTAATAATAGAAAAGTTATATTTTTTTTTAAATTGCCATTAGTGAAACGCAAGTTGGCAATACTGTCACGTATTTTGTGAGCTCCTCTCCAATTTGCTCTGTACATACAATTTCATTAACTTTCATTTTCATACAGGGGTTGTAAACAAACATATTTGCAATAATCATAATTTAGGGTTTATGTATGATCGAAAATTTTCTTTAGGGGAAATAGACATGTCTGATTTTGAGATATTTTCAGTGCAGGCTAGTCTGTGGTTGATGATGATTATGCCTGTGTGAATTTGCCAATCATTTCGATTTTAAAAAAAATTGAGAATTTTAAATTTTCCATTGATGTAATGCAAAACATCGTGATAACTTCCCACATCTTTATTTCATTTTGATTTCAAATTTAAAAAACAAATTAGAAGAGAGAATGCCCGTAGTCACTATACTGTAACATTCTTTTGAGTATTTCTGTCAATTATGCAATTTTCTTGAGGATGAAAGGGAGAAAACTGTCGAGAAGTTCTTCTTAAAAGAGATTATGAGGGTAAATAGGAATCGTTTTGTATCATTACGTTTTGAGAAGCCTCCCCCTCTCCCATCACAAAAAATGATTAATATTGCCGTAAATCGAAAAATAAAAAAAATCGAGAGAACACAAATTGTCATATGAATAAATGCCTAGAGATACTTGTATTTAAAACCACGTGTCATCAAACATTGGTCCAATCATGCCAATGTTGTAAACTGTTTGATTGAATCATGGAACACTTTATGAACATTTTTTTTAATGCGACCCAGCAACTATGATTTTCTTCAATAGGCATAGATTATCATTAAATTTAAAGAGAGAGAGAGAGAGAGAGAGAGAGAAAGCTTACAACTTATTTCTCACTTGTACCAGAACTTGACATCTTAAAACTGTGACCACCCATAAATCATGCTGGACTGACAGCCTACATATTGTATACCCTTCAAAACCAATATGAAGGCATACACTAACGACATGTCCCTCACACGGTAACATGATTTAGTGCATTAACCAATTAACCTCCGGAAGTTATTAATAAACCGACCCGTTATTAATTTAGGTTGGCTGATGTCACTTTGCGGGTTTCCTACCACATTCAATCCTTCCAAAAGGGATATAATTGTGGCTGCTGTGTGTGAGTTCGAGTAGGGGGAGCACCTAGAGCAGAACTTGTTTGAAGAAGATACTAACATGACTAAAAAATATATATTCGTCAGAGAAGAAAGAGAGAAAGAATGAAAGAGAGGGAGAATGTTGTTGTTTGATTTGTTGGCGCTATCCATCGATTTCGATGATTTCCGCCAACGCGATGGCTTTTTGGTATAGTATTGTGGTCTCGTAATCGGGAGGTCCCGGGTTTGAAACCAAGTCGATGCACTGGTACTTTTTGGTAATGCATTTTTCCTCATTGCCCAGTCCCTCTGAGAGGACTTAAAGTCGTCGGTCCTCTGGTTGCTTTAACATAATGACTAGTCAGATACAAACATACAATCTAACTGTAAATCGTCAGAGAGAGAGAGAGAGAGAGAGAGAGGGAGAGAGGGGTAAACAAAACCATTGTCCAAATTATAAAGAGGGGCAGGTTAGCTACACCCTATGTTATGACTCGTGGAGAAAAAGAAGCTGCAAAAGCGTTTTAACGGATTCCTCATAATTATGGGCCCTGTTCGTATATCGTTAATAATGAATGTATTATTATTTGTAAGTTACATGTAGATATCCATATTAAAAAGTTGTCATCAATCAAGCAAAACAAATTATGAGTGACGTGACTTTGCTCCACTCTCACCGTTTAGCATAAGCTAGCCCCTCTTCGCTCTAATCCACATGTCATGCATGTCAGTGGCGTTTCGTTTATAGACGTGGTGAAAATTGGCTGTAAAGTTATAGCTTTTGACACGACATGACTCTATTTTTATCTCGAAACATCGGTTGAATTTCTGTAAGTAGGATGGGGTAGGTGGTATGAGCAACAAGTGAGGAAGAAGAATAAGAGGAAGAGGAAGAGGAAGAGGAAGAGGAAGAAGAAGAAGAAGAAGAAGAAGAAGAAGAAGAAGAAGAAGAAGAAGAAGAAGGAGGAGGATGAGGAGGAGGAGGAGGAGGAGGAGGAGAAGGAGGAGAAGGAGGAGGAGAAGAAGAAGAAGAAGAAGAGGAAGAAGAATAGTAGTCAACGTGGCCAAGTGGATACTCTTTTTGGTTGATTCCGTCTTTCGTTTAGACATGCTGGTAAACTATGTGCATGTTGGACTGCACGTTCCCATTATGTCGTCATAATGGGTAGCAAAGTGACGTTATCTTCTTAGCTGTGTGCTTACTTGCCGTGCTAAACATATCATAAGTCTACTAGCAATTATACATTAACTGTTACTCGTATTTTCTTTTCATTATGTTTTGTATTTATTTCATTAAAAACATTTTGCGCTAAAAAGATATTATAAATGATCAGATACATAAACATTATCCCTTCATGTAGCATGTTACAGTACATGTAATTGGTTAGCGTTAGGTCAAATGAAACCGATTCCTAGTTTCTCGAAAATGAAGAAGGGTTCCATGTTATTTTTAATGAAACTATTTACCACTTACTATGTTTTTTCTCTGTCTGTTATACAATAGTTCAGTGCTCTTTCCGGCTCAGAACGGTTGTAATGTTATTTCGTCTTGTTTATTTGTGGTGGAAGGATGAGATTTGTATAGATTTAGGGTGTGCCGGCGGTCAGTCGCTGGATTTCCGCCCGTATCTATTTTTCTCTAAAAATTAAAAAAAAACGTTTGGCAAAATGACTGGCAAAAACCATATACTGTGCCTAATGCTTTGGTAAAGTGAGCGACATCGGTATGGGTTGGAAACGAAAAGCTTGCTGCACAAGATAGAGAGATAGAGAGAGAGAAAGAGAGGGAGAGGGGGTAGATTAATAGAGAAGATTGACGACCTCACAAGGGCAATTTCAATACACGTTTGTGTATCCCGTAACAAAAAAAAATCATATTGACATATTCAGATTACGTAATACATCATTGCCTATGGGTATCGCACAAGGCTGTTGGATTTGCCTTTGGTTGTTATGTTTGAATATTTCGCGAGAAAAAGATTAAATATGATAAATAGACAGAGAGAGCGAGGGGTAGCCGCAGAGAGTGATACGGAGAGGAATACAAAGAAGTCAGAGAGAGAGAGAGAGACACACACACACACACATATATAGACACAAACACAGACACAGACAGACAGACATACAACATAGAGAGATTGAAAGCCAGATAGGCCTATGTATAGAGAGAGCGAGAGAAGAAATAAGGAAAGGACGGCGGAGCAAACAAATAAATAACAACTAAAAGAAACACACAATAGCAATAAATAACAAAAATGACAGGATGAAGGCTGTTGCAACCTTTATAAATTCTTATTTCCACGATTCAAATCCACTGAACTTGAAACGATTAACTCAAACATACGACAGGGGGAGTTTAATTTGATGTTGCAACAGAGTTTTGGCTCATAAAGCCGTAATTTGTCGAAGTAATTTTGATTGAACCCAAATGATGGAATTGTGTTTCTCACGTGCGCTGCACACTTGTCTGCCCACGGAGTGATTGACAAAAATTACTTTGCCGCTCTTTTTTTTCCCTCCTTCATTTCTTTTTTTCTTCATTTGTTATGAGTTAGGGAGAATTTATAGTTCACTAAATTTTGGCGGCCCGATCCTCCCCAACATGATTGTATATTATTATTATTCATTGCTCTCTCACTCCTCCCTTTCCCCAGCTCTACCTCTTCCTCTCTCTCTGTCTCTCCGTGGGTAGTAGGTCCATGGTCTCTCTCTCTCTCTCTCTCCCTTTCTCTCTTTCCCTCTCTTTCTTTCTCTCTCCTTGTCGAGACACCGGTTTGCTGCTTTGTGAATGTGAGTCTTTGACTTTGATATGGTAATCAGTTAAATATTTTTTTTTTTAATTCCTTCAAAATATTGTTTAAGTTACCATAAAAAGCTTTCAACTTCTATATATGTTACTGATTTTAGCCGAAGGTCTGCCTGTCTCGATTAGAATTGATGCCAGGGGCATGATAGGGCAAATTTTAAAACATGAAATCCCCTAACGCACACACACACGCACACGCTCACTGACAGCTATGACTATATTGCGACGCAGGTTTGCGGGTGCAAATAAGGCCATTAGTTTTTTGATGGGAGGTGCAGTGTGAATTGAAATCGGAATAGACATGGTTATGATTACTAAAACAGAAAAGCAAAAAGGAGAAACGAAGAAGTAAAAGAACTTGAAGAAGAAGAAGAGGCAATTACCACACCATGCGCCCCGCGGTTTCGTATTCGTACTTTTTGAAATGTCCACCAGTTATTCATTTCGTAAAGGGTAGAAAATTAAAAATTCTTAACAAATTAAAATCAATTATACACTAGTTATCCCACAGTCTACAGAGTACATTTTACAAAGGAAAGTGTTCAGTGACTTTATGTATACTGTATGAAAAGGACAAACAGTGTTATTGCAAACTAAAACATTTAGTTAGGTACATCAATGGCAAGTCTACCCCCCCAAAAAAAAAATCCAATCAACAAACCTTAATTTTTAACAATTGCCTCACCCCCATAACCCAATCCTGGACCCACTCCTAGTAGCCATTTCGATTGGAGCTACGAAGGGTGGGGTTGGAGTCTGCGCGCCAGTATTTGCACCCATGGTGTGCCCGCACCATCTGGTGCCGCGCCACATGAGAGAGAAAGATAGAGAGAGAGAGAGAGAGAGAGAGAGAGAGAGAGAGAGAGAGATATGAGAGATAGTAATTATGACGATAGGTTATAAGGGTCTATATACGGGTACTCTGCATGGATATTGGTCTTAATAACAAATTGGCAGTAGAGGTCGTCCATACAGGCACGTGATGATTATGCAAATCACCGTGGAACCGAGGTCGGTACCGGAGCCGAAGATGGGTGAAGGTATGATACTATACTGGTAGCCATTTCGATTTGTGAAGGGCCGTTTGGTTTTTCAAAAGGATATAGGGCTTTCATGATTGCTTTCTATAACAATGGGTACTCGCAGAAGAAAAACCACATACTTATTTTCCAATACTGCTTGAAGAAAGTAACTGCTACACTCTCCATTTGCAATTTTACGATATGAATTGACGCTGACTTTGAATTATTATCATTATTATTTTCATTATTATGAATAATATTTGTACTATTATTTTTATGCCTCCGCCACCGAAGGTGGTGCCGGAGGCATCATGTTTTCGGGTTGTCCGTCCGTCCGTACGTCCGTCCGTCCCGTTTGACCGTTATCACAATATCTCAAGAACCATTTAAGATTTAAACTTAAGACTCGGGAATAGTATTTATCACCATAGGAAGACGATCTGATTAGATTTTGGAGTACGTAGGTCAAAGGTCACAGGTCACAGAGGTCAACTTATGAAATTCCTTGTATTGAGTTTGTTAGCGCGATATCTCAAGAACCATTTGAGATTTAAACTTCAAACTTAAGGATAGTATGTATCACCATAGGAAGACGATCTGATTAGATTTTGGAGCACGTATGTCAAAGGTCAAGGGTCACAGAGGTCAACTTATGAAATTCCATACATTGAGATTGTTATCATGATATCTCAAGAACCACTGGAGATTTAAACTTCAAACTTAGTGATAGTGTGTATCACTATAGGAAAACAATCTGATTAGATTTTGGAGCACGTATGTCAAAGGTCAAGGGTCACAGAGGTCAACTTATGAAATTCCATACATTGAGATTGTTATCATGATATCTCAAGAACCACTGGAGATTTAAACTTCAAACTTAGTGATAGTGTGTATCACCATAGGAAGACGATCTGATTAGATTTTGGAGCACGTAGGTCAAAGGTCAAGGGTCACAGAGGTCAACTTATGAAATTCCATACATTGAGATTGTTATCATAATATCTCAAGAACTACTGGAGATTTAAACTTCAAACTTAATGATAGTGTGTATCACCATAGGAAGACAACCTGATTAGATTTTGGAGCACGTAGGTCAAAGGTCAAAGGCCACAGCGCACATTATGAATGCAAAAACAGCTTGTGATCGCGTTATCTCAAGAACCGATTGATGGATTCATGCCAAAATTAGGTCATGTTTGTTACTTGCAGAGCCAATGAACTGAGTAGATTCTTGGTTCATAAGGTCAAAGGTCAAAGGTCATGGGCCCATTATGTATGCAAAAATAGCTTGTGAACGCATTCTCATTAGAACTGACAGATGGATTACTATTTAACTCAGAACATCTTGCAGAGCCAATGAACTGAGTAGATGTTATGGTCATGAGGTCAAAGATCAAAGGGTCATATATGAGAAATTGCTTGTAATCACAATATTCTGAGAACCTGTCAATGGATTACCATTGAACGTGAATTCAATTTTTTTTTCTGTTTAGGTTTGTAAAATTGCTCTATAACGGAGGCATCATTTTCGACTGCGCGCAGTCGAATTCCATCTAGTTTATTATTGTTCTTATTAGAAGCAGTAGTAGAAGTAGAAGTAGTAGTAGCATAAGTAGTAGTAGAAGTAGAAGTAGTAGAAGTAGAAGAAGCAGTAGTAAAAGTAGAAGTAGTAGTAGAAGTAGTAGTAAAAGTAGAAGTAGTAGTAGAAGTAGTAGTAGAAGTAGAAGTAGTAGTAGTAGAAGTAGAAGAAGCAGTAGTAAAAGTAGAAGTAGTATTAGTAGAAGCAGTAGCAGCAGTAGTAGTAGTAGTAATAGTAGTAGTAGTAGTAGAAGTAGTTATAGTACCATGTCATTATTGTTGTTGCTACTATTATTACGTTGTATTTCTTTTAATTTGCGATCACTGTTGCTTTACTGTGACGTGCCGTTACGAAAGATGACCATTTGGAGTCATGAGGGCGTTAACTCATATCCTTTAACACAGAGTTAACGCCCGTCTGGCTCCAAGTATACAAGACTAGCGGCATGAGATGTAAACATGCACGTGTTCATCGATTCGACGAGGGAAATAAGAACTCGTATATAGCAGTCATCACGAGGGATAACGGAAACGTGATAAAGTGACTAGAATTATAAAATAAAATCATTTCGACGCTTGCTACATTCTTATACAGCTGCACCAAGTTTTCACACCAAACGTTCATCAACATTATACTTTTAAGCTCATGCGTTGAAAGATGATACCGTTATAATGTGGACCAAACTTACATCCACACTATTAACATAAATATTACACTTTTAAGCTCATGCGTTGAAAGATGTTACCGTTATAATGTGGACCAAACTTATAGTCACATTATTAACATAAATATAGATAGATCAAAGATATATAAAACAATCGACTTTTCCACAGAGTTAAAATCGTTCCTAATGAACACGATATTTTCAAGCCTAATACATGTAAATATAGCATGCTATTTTTTCTATGTCCCTTAAGTACAATGTAATTGTATTATGACTAATGATTTTCAACAGGTCCGACTATTGACAATATTGCTTAAGCCCCATGGGCGTACATTAAAAACATGAAGAAAGACGGAAATAAGTAAAGAAGAAAGGCAGGAGGAAAATAAAGAAGAAAGATGAGGAAGAGCAAGAAGATGAAGAAGGGGGAGGAGGAGGTGATGGAGGAGGAGAAGAAGAACAAGAAGAACACGTAGTAGTATAGTAGTAGAAGAAGGGATGAAGGAGAAGACGCAGAAGAAGAAGAAGAAGAAGAAGAAGAAGAAGGAGGAGAACGCCTGTGAATAAAACCCCACTTAAAACAAACAGGATTATATAATTGTATTGAAATAACAACCAAAAGGGAAATTGGCTCAACGTCGAAGAACACACTTTTACGCGATTATGGCATTAGGCATTATATAACTTACACTGTAGGTATCTGTTTATACATTTCACCTTTGGAATTGAAATCAAATTTAGTATATATATGCTTTGTTTTATCGTGGTAAGTCGCGACTTATTCGGAGCAAGGTCAGCTAACCTTTTCCCCCACCAAAAGACTAGGTTTGTTAGTAATAGATCATCTAGTATATAGTTTTAAATATTAATACAGCTTGGGAAACATGAAGTGCTTTATTCATTTAAGCTGTGTTCTTTAGACAGGGATGTCTCTTCAGTATATACAAAGGCTGCCGTATACAAGGGAGCCCCGTATAACAGCTGCAATACAAAGTAAAACAATTATATTAAAGAAAAATATTAAAACATAAAGCGAAAAACAACCCAAGCAAATAAACAAAAGGTATTAAAATATTTCAAAAACAAAACAAAACAAAAAGGCGGAGTTAGATTGAAAACTTTAATATTGAAATGTTTTCTATATCCATGTTTGTGTAAAATGTCTACATGTATATGACGAGGGTGTATTACGAAGCCTGGATCAAGTTTTATTCACCTTTATAACCGACAACACTTTTAAAGTATGAAAACGACGATATATGAATACCCTAGGGACTTCTTTAGAACCTATGTCGACGTTTGAATTTAACCCACCAACCAACGTATTGGAACCAGAGAGAGAGAGAGGGGGGGGGGGGGAGGAAGATATAAAGAGATAGAGAGAGAGAGAGAGAGAGAGAGAGAGAGAGAGAGAGAAAAAGAGAGAGAGAGAGAGAGAGAGAGGTGAAAGAGATGGAGAGAGAGAGAGAGAGAGAGAGAGAGAATTAGAAAGAGATATAGAGAGGTAGAGATAGAGAGAGAGTTGAAGAGAAAAAGAGAGAGAGACAGAGAGAGAGAGAGAGAAAGAGAGAGAAAGAGAAATAGAGAGAGAGAATTAGAAAAATATATAGAGAAGTAAAGATAGAGAAAGAGAGAGAGAGAGACAGAGAGGCGAGGGTAGATGGGTGTCAGCTCCGGTGGATTTATGCGGGTAAGAAAACGTTCTTTTTTATAGGCAGACCGGGCACGGTATGTACACTACCAGGGTATCTACAGACCCCTAAAGAGGAGAATATTATAATTAGTTTCTGGTAGAGGGGTTTATCATATACATCACATACACTGACTGGCTGGCAGCGGTGTCGTGGTGGCGGGTACGAAGGAGATAGAGAGAGAGAGAGAGAGAGAGAGAGAGAGAGAAGGAGAGAGAGAGAGAAAGAGAGAGAGATACTGGGAGTGGCCTTTCTCGATCGTTGGGGACCTACTGGATTTTTCCCTCCATATTCCATATCGCAATATGGTGGAATAAATATGGGGTTATTATAACAAGGGGTTTACAGAGTGCCGTGTAGTTTTGATCGAGGTCTTGTCTGATACACGCGGAAGCGGAGCATAACTATGACGGCCATGATAGCTTCTTTTTTTTAACGATTTGTGTATAGTATCTAGGTAATAGGTCCATGGTCTAGGGGTATCAATATTATTGTTAAACGTGATTTTAAACAGAACCCTTTTTAAAAGTTTATTATTCAATGTATCGACACGTTTTTGTTTTAAATGATACAATATGAATTGACATCGTGATGAATAACATTCAGAAAACATAATGCGGTATCATTAACTCCAACAATGATTTAATCATAATTACCTATATTATATTTATTGAAAATTTGTTAGTTCTCTGTTTAATAACTCAACAGTTCAACAATACTTGTATCTTGAGGAGCCAATTTTTATTTATGTTATAAATGTAAGTTATCTTGAATATATTATATTTGTTAATTTGTTGCAAATGAAAATCAATAAAATCCCTAACTCAACAGAATCCCCGTAAAAATGTTATATATAGATCATTATGATGAATATTTTTGCTATTCCTGAATATTTTCAATGAATTAGTTATATGGGATTTATTAAGGCGAGGATTTGTCTCCAGCGATCATCATCAAGGGTAGTTTGTCAATCTGTGATCCGAAGCCGAACGACCTGATGGCTATAGTGTCTGGAAGGTCATGGGTTTTCATTGTATGAGAGAAAGGGTGTGTGTCCATCAGCGGGGCCGCAGATTTGTGGCAAAGGTAATTTATGACTACATGTATATATCGAGTTCGTCTTCGCCCACACCCACCCACCCACCCACCCCCGTTACCCCCATTTTACCCCATCTCCAAGACTCCGACACCCTTTCACCGTTTCATCCTATCCCACCTCCATTAATCTTCATCACATTTCTCAAACACACATTTACCCCATCCAACCTTTCGCAATTTATTACCCAACCCCATCCTCCTCTATTACCCTTCTCTATTACCCCCACCCCTTTGCCCCTGCCCATCTCCAATATTTGTTCAACGTTTTACCAACCCTACCTCCATTTTCATGTTACCCTCCCTTCCTTTACCCCACTCCACCTCCATTACCCCATCACCCACTTTACCCTACCCCCAACCTTTCGCAATTCATTACCCCACCCTCCTCTATTACCCCCAGCCCTTTACCCCTGCCCATCTCCAATATTTGTTCAACGTTTTACCAACCCTACCTCCATTTTCATGTTACCCTCCCTTCCTTTACCCCACTCCACCTCCATTACCCCTTCACCCACTTTACCCTACCCCCAACCTTTCGCAATTCATTACCCCACCCTCCTCTATTACCCCCAGCCCTTTACCCCTGCCCATCTCCAATATTTGTTCATCGTTTTACCGACCCTACCTCCACTACCATGTTACCCCTCCCTCCCTTTACCCCACTCTACCTCCATTACCCCATCACCCACTTCACCCCTTTACCCTACCCCCAACCTTTCGCAATTCATTACCCCACCCTCCTATATTACCCCCATCCCTTTACCCCCATCCCTTTACCCCTGCCCATCTCCAATATTTGTTCAACGTTTTACCTCAACCCTACCTCCATTACCATGTTACCCCTCTCTCCCTTTACCCCACTCCACCTCTATTACCCCTCCCCCTCTTCACCCCTTTACCCTTCCCCCAACCCATTACCCCTGCACCGTCATCACGCCAAACAACTCACAGCCGACGAGCACAAAACAAGCGCCCCATGCGGTGGAAAACGAGCTTCGAAGGCCCCCTCTCTCTAATGAGGTTCGCGCCATGTTCGGTGGAGGGATTGTAAAGTGGGAAGAGGCTCCGAATAGAGGGGTACCTGCTGCACGCCATGGTATCAGCACAGGGCAGACATCATCAAAATAAGTCGAGTATTAACCGCACCCCTCATAACGAGCTGTAGGCCTATACAAGTCATGTACCCCTGCCATATGCTTGCATTGCATTCATTTGCAGAAAGATTATCTTCGCAATGTTCGACTACACTGACGCCAGTGACTGAGTACAAACAAGTATAAATTATAACTAAAGCAAAGAGACCTAATACATCATTGACTAAAGCAGTAAACTTACATTGTGCATGTACATTGTTGCTATGTGAGGGAAAATGACTTAATTATCAGCATTTATCGTATATGTGAACGATATCAGACCTTCTTGTACAGATATTTTGGGAAGTACAGGAAGAAAGAAGTCTTTACTGAATATATCGCATTATTATTATTATTATCATCTTAAATGATAATATTATTGTTATCATTATCATTATTATTTTATCATCATTTTAGTTATCATGATAATTATTATTATTGTTATTGTTATTATTTGTAATAGCGTAGGGTACAGTACTTAACAATACATTTACTCTTGTTTAATGTTTAAATGTACCATTTCTCAGATCAAGAATTGTCACAGCTCCTCACTCATAGCAGGGAACCTAACGAATCAAGTACGTTTTCTCTCCGACCCGCCTATTGGGTACGAGGGCCTTCAGCTAGAACGGGGTTGGATATGATATGCTATGAACTCAATGATATTAGCATCTTAACTTTAATTACCCTTCGTCTCCTTTTTCAAGCACTCTTCCCATCACACAAATCATTTTCGAGAGAGCGACGTCAACTTTTTCGAAAACTACTTTTGGCATGTTTGGTATTATATTACGAGTAGTTCTCCTAAACAATATTTTATAGATATTTCAACTAGTGCTGTGGTTTTTTGTTCGCTCTTGTTTTGATTATTAAGTGACAAACACACAAATGCGTTGAATGCTTGAGAAAGGCAATATCATGTCCCTGTTTTATCAATATGACGTGGCTTCCACATTGACGTATGCGTCTATAATGCGTCTATGCTGCGTCTTTGCAGCGTCAGTTAAAACTTGATTCGAATAAAAATTGATGTCTATTTAGGATAATTTCCAGTGTCGGTGTACGTGCGTTACCACCGACACATGTTTGAATTGAATGATGACCACTGAATAAGGGTCATTAACCACAACTGAATACGAATGGTCATAAGATGTTACCTTGAGGGATTACCGAAACATTAATGATCCAATGCCATTTATATACGTACCTCACGTGGAGACGCTGAATGGGTCTTGGGAAGTCTATAACCTGTATGAGGTAGAGTGGAAATCGATCAGGCAAAAAATATTGGCATACGCGCAAGGTCATAGTTGCATTGTCATTGCGATATGAATAGAGAGACAGATATGGATAGAGTACAGACTTCGGGTTGCTATGCCAGCACCCTGATGGATATAGCCGCTTACAATCATGAGAGGGTCTATACATGGTAGTATAGGTCCATGGTCTTTATGGATAGAGTACAGACTTCGGGTTGCTATGTCAGCACCCTGATGTATAAAGCCGCTTACACTCATGAGAGGGTCTATACATGGTAGTATAGGTCCATGGTCTCTACGTGTCCATCTTGACATGTACCATGTAGGGCCTATACTGTACCTGCATGTATGACTTGTATATGTTTCGGGTGCCGAAAATACTTAAGTCTCCTCATAAGTTATAGTAATGTTTCTACCACCTACCCATCATCTCTCATTCTCTTCCTTCTCTGTCTCGCTCGCGCTCTGTCTGCTCCACCTCCACTCTCTCTCTGTCTCTCTATCTTCACCACTTTTCACCCTTTATTATTTGTATTTTTTTATCTCTTTCTCTCTCTGTCTCTCTTTATATCGCTGTCTTCCTCTTTTCCTATTTCCTCTCCCTTCTATTTTTCTCTCATTGCCCGTTTCCCATGTTCCTTCTTATGGTTCCACCGCGTCCGCAGCATTTTGCACGTAATAATGATAATAAATACCACAATTAATAACTGTATTAGAGAATTGATAATAAGGAGTACAATATGATAATCATGTACAGGATCTATCCATGAAAGCGAAATCCCTTGAAGAACAAATAGAGGATTATTATATCCAAAACACTTGGAATAAATATACTTTTAAACTGGTAAAATTTGTTGGGAAAGATTTCCGTACTCCGCAATCGACATGACTTGTGTAGGACTTTCGTCTACCAAACGACGACAGACTTCCCACTTTTAGACGTTTGAACTTTCACTTTCTGGGAACAATGAACAGGATGTATATCTCATAACGGGACATAGGATAGATTTTATGGTTATACTTAGGGTTGGGGTTAATGCCATTTTATCAGGGCTTTATTTCGTCAAACCTAGAATTATAGGGTCGCAATTGTGTTTCAGGATACTTTAGGTTTAGAGTTAAAACCCTTTTTTCCCGGCGATGCTTGCACCAGGCTTTATTGCAAATAAAGGATCGGATTAGGATTATTTTAGCAATTAGTTTTAGTATATATAGTTTGGTCCATGCTTGAAGTTGGAACTCGTTTAACTATAGAAAATTAGCAGCTGAGCATTGTGTCGTTACCCCAGCTAGAGAGTATCAAAGCAAAATCTACAATCATACAAAGCGTATCATACAAGGAAATGAAAACGAGCGCATCCATCGTAGCCCAATTACTCAAACAGATATAATTAGAAAAGTAATTTCTACTGGTAGAAAGTTAACGTTTCCTCTGAAACTGAAAACGAAATGTACGAATCACAATTGTTCCTGGAGACTTCTCTGTAATTGTATATCCACGTATTGCTTTAAAACCAAAACGATTTACAGCTCAATGGATATCTACACCTATCATTGCCTCTACCGAACATGTTGGCTGAAGTTAGTTTTGTTCGGGGGGGGGGGGGTTAGTAAGCATTAAAATCCAAGTGCAACATAGACTGACTGATGTATCTATAGCAAATAATGACCATGCTGAACGAACTATATCTTTTAGAATTGAACAACATCGACATGATTAAAGTCCATGTCTCATATGGTAGTGAAAGGTTGACGTCCAATACAAGTCACGTAGCCACGGGGCTGGGGGCGCTCCCCTCCAATCGAATGGCGGAAAGAAATTTGTAAAAAAGAAGAAGAAAGGGAGCGGGAGACGAACTTGAAAAAGAAGGTGGAAAACAATTATATAAACACAAGTTAGGAACTTATGAATGAGGAAGAAATGTGAGACGACTCTCCAAGGAGAATGTTATATGTTGATCATGTCAATAAACTGAACGAACATCTTTACACATGCACTCGTTTTCACGGACAGTATTGAGAAGGAATCACGACCCAGAGGTCATTAAACCGGAAGTCACGTTCGACTGTCTGTTGGCTTGTGGATGCAGATAAAGATACACTACCTTGGTAAACTTAACACTTTTTTTTGGGGGGGGGGGGGAGGGGGGGGGGGGGTGTGGCGTAGTTGCCATCCAAATAATTATGGGCATACAAACTGTAAGTTAAGTTATTGCTCCATTCCCTTCATAATAGTATTCACAATGAGTTTCTGGTAACAGTGGTGGGTCCAGGATTCTTTGGCAGGGTGGGGGAAAACGGACCACTCCAAAATTCTGTGACAGCACAAAATCAATGACACATTACGTTATATACAAATATGATTTCTATGAGATGTCAAAATATGGTAATGACATTGCCCTTTCGTTGATGTTACAGGTTCATTTATACGAGTGCTTAAAATTACATGACCATAATCTTTGAATGCAAAACCGGGGGAGGTAAGAACAGGGGTCGAACATGATGACACTGTCAGCTTGCAAATGGAAAGTGTATGGGTCATGAGAATCGAGATTTTTAGTTCGTAATGCGTTCCTGATTTTCTTCCCCTTGTTCTTTTTTTCTAAATGTTAAGTTACTTGCCCTTTCTTTACATGTTGGTGTACATTATTAAAGTGTATTTGACTTGAACACCCACTCTTATCATAGGGGTTGTGAAGTAGGATTTATTGTTAATGCTAGGTCTTTACAGTTTACCTTCTTATTCCCAATAATGAATTGTCATGATGAGCATATCATTCCTCGTTTTATTATGACAGAATGGTTCTTTCTTTTAGGTAGAATCCATGTACTTCTTTACCAAGAGGGTATGAAAGCCCCCTGTGCGTTTACAATAGGGACTTTTAGATTTGCACGAAGACAATGTGGATTGCTACGATCGACGTCCTTTTAATGCATTGCCTTGAATGGACGTCACACGTATCAGTCCACGCAAATCTAAAAGTCCCTATTTGTAAGTGCATAGACACACTGAACATACATGTAGTCCGTCGGCTGCCCGCAATAAGGCCCTAAAAGCTACAATTTATATGGATTGTATTGTCGATGACAGTAACGGCGTTCTTGCAGGCAACCGACATATTTCAATTCAAGCGTAATGTTTGTAAAGAGAGAAAGAGAGAGAGAGAGAATGAGATAGAGAGAGAGATAGAGAGAGGCAATGTGGATATGAAATGATAATAAGAACAGGTTACAAATTTGCCTTGGCTAGGGAATCGGGGGCAATATTCCAGCTGGTCCAGTATTAAATATGGAACAGATGTTCACCGAGTCCATATCCTACCACGCCCTGCTGTGTCCCGTTGCTGGGTGTCAATGGGTGTCGGGCCAATTTCAAGGGGTGACGAGTTGCACCCCTGATCTTTTGTTTGGTCGGTAGACAGTGTAATATATTGATATTGAAACCTGTATCGCTCGATTTTGAAATAATATCAAAGCGATTTTCGTTTCGTTTACAAAGAGTGCTTCCCTTGGCAATTCTTAATGGGATGACGTGATACCATACCAGACTCGGTGGACAAAGGTTATAATATTCGATGGTATAATTTATTATACGCCTACAAAATTTGCTCCACCCCACTCCAAAACCCCCCAAATCACATTCGGTACATGCACAAACCCACAATAATCCAAGACATTGTCAACCATATACAAAACGGGGGTGTCGTATTGATGGTATTTACTCGACTGATATGTAGAAGTACTTTTTGTTGTCTTTAATTCACTCTGAACTTTATCCGAGATTAAAAAGCTCAGCCTAAGCAATTTGTCGCACGTGATCCCAAATCGGTGACATACATTCACGTGTGATACAATGTGCTTCTCACTGAGCTTAGGTATCACCTTTCTACGATGTTCTACTTTCTCCTGATTCATTCATCCCCGTTTTCGTTGACATCACCGCCCACCCCCTCGCTGGCAGCTCTTAAATCCTCGTGAGATGACGCTCTTAATCCCTTCCCTACTCGAACCGTGCGCCTCCCGTGGAAAGTAGTGGAGATTACAGAATGCAATAGCCAACGGGTTAAACGCTTTTAGACGTCCCGTTGGCGTCGGCCATCACGCGATCTTGGCACGTGGAACGCGTCCGCGATTCGAGTTGCTAAGCTTTGCATGGTGGGAAGGCGCGATGCGAAGACTATTGTTTTGAAATGAACTTGGCAGGCAGCTCAGACTCTTGCCCTCACCGGCAGGATTATAGATTAGCAAAGGATAGGGATTATCGTTAAGAGATGGGGGACTGATAAAGAGAGACCAATAGGGGGTCTTCACCTTAACTTAAATTGAGGAAGATTCCAAGTCGTTCCGGGGGAGGGGAAATGCCAAGTTTGGAAGCGCTTAGTGATTGTAATAAGCGTATAAAAACTGAGTATTATTATTATTATTATTATTATAGACACGATGAAAACATTTGGCGGGTTTGGATTTGGAGATATGTCCTTGTGTTAACAATTTGGGACTTTATGCTTTGATTTGCAAGACAACCTGCTTGAGACCGCCATATCTTACAAAATTGGTTCATCTTTGCGGTAAATTTCCTCAAACGATTTTAGCAAGTGATGGATTTCGATGAGCATACAAATATTGAAAAGGTAAGACATTGACTGTCTTTGTTCATTGCTATCTGATATCCACTGTGTGACACGTAAGATAAATTATTTGAGATTCAAGTCATACTTCAGATTAAATTATGGCGGCGAATCAAGGGATTATAATATTT